>CAUYQG010073359.1:0-12202 GCA_963574415.1 Tarsius wallacei | reverse complement strand
CCGGGCCTGCGTCCCTCGCCCCCTCACCTGGGCCTGCGCTCCCCGCCCCCCCCCCCCCCCCCCCCCCGCCCGCGCCCCCCCCCCCCCACCCGGGCGCCCCCCCCCCCCCCCCCCCGCCCCCCCCCCCCCC
Organism: Tarsius wallacei; assembly: GCA_963574415.1. Taxonomy (NCBI): domain Eukaryota; kingdom Metazoa; phylum Chordata; class Mammalia; order Primates; family Tarsiidae; genus Tarsius; species Tarsius wallacei. Next base: position 12,072 of record CAUYQG010073359.1, on the reverse strand, counting down.
CCCCCGCCCGGCCCCCCCCCCCCCCGGGTCCATGTCTGCACCTCCTTCAGTGGGTGTCCTGGAATTTTCCTGTGCACAAGCATGGTGATTCCCTTCCCTTTCTTTTGGCATTTGTATTCAAATAACTAACTCGCTGACCTGCTGAGAGAGCTGATTTCTTCCTTTTCCTAGTAAGCCAAGCTTCTTGGGAAAAGACAGTTATATTAAACACACAAGCGTATAGCAGGATGGAGTCACTGGATTTGGGAGTCTGTGGCACACTGTGTCTCTGTGCACCCCTATCGCCAGTGCAGGGAGAGAGAGGGCAGTGGCCCTGAAGCCCCATCCCTTGTCCCTTTATGCATCGGTCACTGATTTCTCCTGTGCAGGCTCTGAGTCCCTCCCCGTTGCCGCCACCTCTGTGGGTTCAGGATGGCCCACAGCTGCCCACGGTCTCTCCCAGCCCTGCCCATGGGTGCTTTTGCTGTCAGGAGCTTGGGGACATTGCCAGCCAGCTGACCACAGCTCTCCTCATCACTGGGCACCCGTCTACCTCCACTAGTGGCACATCACTCTGATGCTGGCTCCTCAGTGAATGACTCTAGTCTGGGGGCATTTTACCCACCTGCATGACTGGCACACATTGCTTCCATCTGCCAAGGGATGTGAGGGATACTGTCTTGAGAAAATCTGCCAGGAAGAAATGACTTACACTGGTGAAAACTCGGTGATGAATTCCTTAGGGAGTGACCAATGAGTGATGTCATGAGAGGCAAGATTGTGTACCAGTTCAGGCTTTGAAGCCAGTGAGAGCACCTGGTTCAGCCTGGCGACCAGGTGGTGGTTGTTACCCTGGCCAAGCTATTCAACCTCTGCTTGCAGTTTTCATCTGTACAATGGGAATAATAAGAGTATCCCCTCATTTGGATGTCTGAGAGGAATAACTGAGTTACCTCATGTAAAGTGCTTAAGTCCTGGCTTGGACATGGTAGGCACACACAGTGTTAGTTGTTGTTGCATTCCTTTTTTTTTTTGAGTTGGAGTCTCACTCCATTGTCCAGGTTGGAGTGCAGTGACACACTCATGGTCATGGCCACCCCAGCGTCGACCTGCGGGGCTCTGGCGATCCTTCCACCTCAGCCTTCCAAGTAGCCGGAACTACAGGCATGTGCTACCACGCCTGGCTAATTTTTTTTTTTTATTTATGGTAGAGACAGGGTCTCGCCAAGTTGCCCTGACTGATCTTGAACCCATGGGCTCAGGCAATCCACTTGCCTCGGCCTCCCAAAGTGCTGGGATTACAAACTGAGCCACTGAGCTCAGCGTCACTGCATTCTTTTACCTCAGCCTCCTCGAACACTGTGGTTTGTATGTAGTAGGTGCTTGTTGATGCTTTGTTGGGTAAATGCAATATTAAGAAAGCAGGGAGGTGATTTTCTCCTCTCTTACTGTAACATAAAGGTAATATTTGGATGCAGTGAGGCAGCGTTGGCATGAAAACATTTACTCCCTGGTGGGGTCTGGGGAGAGCAGGACTTTCCAGCTTCTGTTGATAGCCATGTGCCTGTGATTTGTTCATCAGACCTCAGAAATCCAGTCTGTCAGAAGTTTCCCTAGTATTTACCAGGTCCCAAGGTAATTTTGAAAGGTTGAAACAGCTTATTAATCAGGTGATTTGTTTCCAGTAAGCATTGCTATTGGGACATTTCAATCTTCGTTCGGCACATGCAGTGGGTATATGAAGGAGACTGCTTTCTTTTGGGACCCACTCTGCATCCTAATTTAGGTTTGCTTTTAGGGTGGGAGACCAGGTAGACGGATGCTCCATAACCCCACGAGGCTTCTCCGTGGTCCCCTAGTACCTCATGGGGTACTGCATAAGCAGCAGGTGTTCAGTAAATGTGCTTTAAGTCAATGAGTAATTGATGAGACATTTGTCTTCACAGTATGTCACGTTGATGGCTAGAAAGTGCTTTGAGGAGGTTATGTTCATGATGTTCTTCCTAAGCAGACACTACCTAACATGTTTCTCTCTAGCTGTCGGGGTATTGAATTTGAGGGCTGCTCTCAGAGATACTGCTCATCTCTAAGAGGAACAAATTGTCCCTGACTTGTCCAGATAAGGTGTTGGGGGAAGGGGTGCCACTATTCACTTTGGAGTTGTCTGACCATGCTCAGGATGAAGATAACAGCACTAACAGAAAGAGGTAAGTCATTTTTTTTTAAGTTAAGAAAGTTAGTTTAAAAGTTTTTGCTGGTAATGCTTCATGTGACAAAGACTAAAGGATGTTCTCTTGGTAGGGACTGTGTTCCAGAGGACAAGAGTTTTTTTTAATCCAAGACCTAGAGATGGAGATTTGGAGGTGGTTTTTTTAAAAATGATCCTATCTCCAAAGGTGACGAAAACATGAACCTGAAGTCCTGTTATCAGTGCTTTGTGCTTCTTCTCATTCTAAAACTGGTTACTGCCGGGTGTTGTGGCTCATGCCTATAATCCCAGCACTTTGGGAGGTGGAGGCCAGAGGATTGCCTGAGCCCAGGGGTTTGAGACCAGTCTGGGCAACTTGGCGAGACCTCACCTCTACAATAAATAAAAAATTAGCCGAGCATGGCGGCGCGTGCCCAAAGTTCCAGCTACTTAGAAGGCTGAGGCGGAAGGATCACCTGAGCCCAGCAGGTCGAGGCTGCGGTAGCCGTGAGCGTGCCACTGCCTTCCACTTGTGCGGCAGAGTAAGACCGCAACTCAAAAAAGTAAATCAATAAATAAAATAAAACCAGTTACTGATTCAAAAAATGACTTATGTAGGAAGATTGCAACAATAGTGAGAATTCTTCTTTATGAAAAGAGATTTAGAACTTTAAACAAATACACGTAACTCATTCAAACAAAACAGCTTGCCCATTTCTGTTGTCCATTGTCATTTTAATAACTTTTCTTTTTTTTTTAGGTCTCAATGTATTCCAGATTTTTGTTTAAACTGTTAAATCCTCCCCTGGTACCCAACTTTTAAAAAAATAATAAATGTATTCCAATGCAAATAAGTGCCATATGGTTCCTGAGTGGCAATATTATCACACGGGTGACTTGAAGAATTCATCATTTTATAAAAAGAATAGAAGAGTATACAATTGCTTTCTCTCTCACTTCTCTCTCACCCACATTCATGTAGTCCATTTAAAATCTGATCTTCATTTATTAAAAAAGAACCGTCGTCGGGCACACTTTATGGGCCATCTCATTGCTTCTGCTGTAGTTGCACATTGTTCTTGTGCAAAAATTGGGCATCTTTATTTCAGTGCAGCTGGCTGATGGCATCGGAAGACTAGCACACGGAGGTAACACGCAGACTTATGAACACTTAAGAACACTGCACCGTTTTCTTATGAAGGGTGATCTGTACTTGGGAGTTTAAATTCTGGTTAATTCCAGAGAGCATATTCTCTCACTTGCATTTGGATCTTCATAAGTAAAAAGAGTGTTCCGTGTTGAATCCTTGCTTGATAGGGAGGAGGTGATAATCAGTCCGATATTCTATTTTTAAAAATAAAAGCAGTTGTTTAGAATGAGATGAATCTGTAGCAGGGTGTCTTTTTGTAAGACCATATTAACCATGTAACCCACAGACTTGGTCTTTGCTGTTAAACTTTACTCATTAGGATTTATTAAAAGCAATGGTTGGGTTAAAAAAGAAAAGGAAAAGATAGACATTTGGTACAGCTGATGATTTCAGCCACTTAGGGACTTCTCTGTGGGCAGTTCAGTAGGAGCACAACCTGGCTGACAAGTGCCCTTGGTGACCTTGTCTGACGCATGCGTGGCAGGCCCTAAGTGGGCTCTTCTTCGCTCATTCCCACTCCCCAACCTCCCAGGACCATTTCCTGTCTCCTTCCCTTCCAGAGTCTGTGCCCATCAGTCAGGTCCTCCTGTCCTCAGAGCACTGGTCCAGCCTTGTCCTGCTCCCCATCCCTCCTCCAAGAGAGGACGTGACTTCTTGGGAGGGATATGGAGATCCCAAGACCCAACTAGAGTCTGCTTATTGCCTGCTTACTCTACACAGTTTGGGCTCAAACTCCTCATTCCTCACCAGCTTCCCCTTTTTGGGTCCCAGTAGAGTGGAACTCTGTTTGGGGGATTCTGCCCTGGGCACTGTGTCATGATGCTCCCAGCTGCTCTCCTTGGACCAGTTGTCATGTCCCGTCATGTGGCGGCCTGAGCTCCAGAGGGTGGCCTTGATGAGATGCATGTCCCAGAGCCTGATTTCAGTCATGCTGCATCCAGAGGGGGGCCTTGATAGCATGCATAACTCAGAGCCTGATTTTGGTCATGCTGCATTCGAAGGGTGGCATTGATGGGATGCATGCCCTGGAGCCTGATTTCAGTCATGCTGCAGCCTGTACTCCAGAGGGTGACTTTGACAAGATGCATGTCCCAGAGACTGATTTTGGTCATGCTGCATCCAGAGGGTGGCATTGATGGGATGCATGCCCTGGAGCCTGATTTCAGTCATGCTGCAGCCTGCGCTCCAGAGGGTGACTTTGACAAGTTGCATGTCCTGGAGCCTTATTTCAGTCAGGCTGCATCCAGAATGTGACTTTGATGAGATACATGTCCTGGAGCTTGATTTCAGTCATGCTGTATCCAGAGGGTGGTCTTGACAGGATGCACGCCCTGGAACCTGATTTCAGTCATGCTGCATCCAGAGAGTGACTTTGACGAGATGCAAGTCCTGGAGCCTGATTTCAGTCAGGCTGCATCCAGAGGGTGACTTTGATGAGATGCATGTCCCAGAGCCTGATTTTGGTCGTGCTGCATCCAGAGGGTGGCCTTGATGGGATGCACATCCCAGAGCCTGATTTCTTAAGCCTTGAGACTCTGAAGGGGGAGTTGGGAGGTCCCCTAGAGAGGCCAAGGCCTATGTGGTTGAGCCCAGACTCTACAGCATTAAAACTCAAAGGACAGAGAGATTAAAAGAATGATGCCAAGAATGTCCAGGAGACTCTGATTCTGAGAGGCAAAGACATCCAGTATTGCCAGAGAAGAATTTTGCTTCAGGAGGTTAAATAAACTTGACTGTCTTCTAAGTGAAAGTGGCCTTCAATTTGTTAGCCAAAAAGACCTCGGACTTTGGAAATGACTGGTCAGAAGACACTTGCTACATCAGGGATCAGAGAATTGTGACATTAGAAGGTGCCTCAGGAAAGCATCTCTAGACCAGCCTTGTTTTACATCTCAAGGAACTGAGACCCATACAAGTTCATCATATTCTCTTATTATTTTAAAAAATTTCTACCAGATCTGCAGTTGTGGCCTCTTTTTTTCTTTCCTGACCCAGATGTTGAGGAGTTTCCTCTTGCCCACTCTGCGGGGAGCTCTTAGGGCCCATTGCCCTCCCCGCCCCACGACTGTGTCCCAAAACACAGCGCACAGTGGGCTGAAGCGGCCTCTGCTGAACTTTTCCCTCCCTGCCTCCTTGCCCGCCTTTTCGCCCCCGCCCCTACCCCCCACGCAGGAATCCAGAGCCCTCCCAGGGGTGGTGTGAAGCCACTGGAATGTGGCACTCTGACCCCTGGCAGCTGAGTGTCCTGGATAGACCTGACTGGGAAACAGGAAGGACTCGGGAGGGGGAAGAAGTGCCCCATGGCCTTGGGGTGGGATGGAGGGAGAGGAAATGCTGGGCCACGTGACCCCTCCACGAGCTCACGAGCCCTCCCACAGCGGGTGCTGGACTGGCAGACGCGGAGCAGGCTGTGGCTGGGGTCCCTGGCCGCGCTGGGTTCAGGAAGGTGAGCTACCACAGCAGTCAGGGTGAGGAGGACAGGATGTGAGGGGGTGGGGGGGCAGCCAGTATGCAGAGGAAATTGGTAGGAGAGAATGAAGGTGGTGGTGGATGGAGAGAAGGAGTGTCCAGTGATTGTATGGACTCAACACATTTCTCACTTTAGAAACAAATGTGTTAGAAGATAGGAGAGGCTCTCCTAAAGAAACTTCCACCCCATTTTTCATTTTAGAGTAAAGTAGATCCCGTTTGACAAAGGAGACCCAGTGCTTTTTAACAGCATGGCAGAGAGAGTCATTGGAGTTGATGAATTGGATGAGAAGGGATGGATGAACATCCAGATGGGAGGCTGATCATTACCTGATCCTTTCTGGCACTGCCGGAGCCCTCCCTTCCCCTCTGACCATGCTTGGGTCAGTCATCTCCTCCAGAGGTTTTTTGTTTGTTGGTTTGTTTTAGAGACAGGGTCTCACTCTGTTGCCCAGGCTGGAGTGCAGTGGCACTGTCATAGCTCACTGCAGCCTTGAACTCCTGGGCACCGCAGCCTCCCAAGTAGCTGGGACTACAGGCATATGCCACCATACCTGGCTGATTTTTCATAAAGACCGCATTCTCGCTTTGTTGTCCAGGCTGGTCTTGAGCTCCTGACCTCAAACATCCTCTCACCTCAGCCTCCCAAAGTGCTAGGATCACAGGCATGAGCCGCTGCACCCAGCCTTCAAAGAGGTTTTCAAGAAATCTGAAGAAAAGCCCAGGGTGATGATGTCCCCACCAGCTTCCTGCCCCTCTCCAGGATCAGGGAATCAGATATCCTCAGCTTCTCTCAATTAAAGCCTTGGGCAGAGCCAGGATGCAGACCCAGAGCTTGGAACTGTCTCACACAAGCCCTCGCGGAACCACTAGCGAGTCATGCTGTTTCCAAACTGCTCATGAGGCGAGCCAGCTTTTCATTGGGGGTGTTTAAAATTACATCTCATGATCTTGGGAAAGGAACAGAAACAGTAGGCAGAGTCTTTCTAAAACATCTGTTTAAGGGGAGAGAAATCCTAACTGCTGCCATACCTGAAGGGCTCAGGTTTTCTGTGCTATGTCAATTAACTTGCTATGTCCAGGGTTGTCTTGAATGATAATTAGTGCTCCGTGGTCGTGCCACATCCTGTCTGAAGCAAGGGTGCTTACCTTTCCTCTCTTCTCACGGGCCATTGTAGGAAGCCCTGGGAATAGCGGCCCTGGTGCTAAGTGGAAGTGGCTTGGACATTGCACTAATTCATTGGGCCTGCAAACCCAGGTGTGTGGTGTCCCTACCTCCCCCTGACCAATACTGCAGCCACCAGGTGAGGCCCAGAGGCTGCAGACTATTCTGTACCTGGGCAGGCCAGCATCTCTCTGCTCAGGGTGTGCATCTTCTGGTTCTCCCAGAGAATTGACTGACCTCCCATAAATCTGGAAATTAAAAACAACTGAATTATTAAAGCACACTTTAAGGGCTTCTGTGTAAACCTGAAGCTTATGCATCTCACCATGGTCTCATCCTTTGAAAGTTGGTGATCTTCATTTTATTTAAATAAGACATGGAGTGGTCAGACCACACTTGGGGAATTTTCTGTATTTGGGATTTCTTTTTATATCCTAAAGACTCTTCGTTCTCAAAATGTGTGTTGAAATGAATAAAATAGACAGTAATCAGGTACACTTCCACAACTTGTGGGTTTTGTCAGTGACAACTATGACTACTTTTACACTATAAAGACCAACCTTGGCCAGGCACGGTGGCTCAGCCTGTAATCCCAGCACTTTGCGAAGCGAGAGGACTGCCTGAGCCCAGGGGTTCGAGACCAGCCCAGGCAACTTGACAAGACCTCGTCTCTACAATAAATCAAAATATTAGCCGGGTGTGGTAGCGCACACCCATACCTCTGACTACTTGGAAGGCTGAGGTGGAAAGATCGCCGGAGCCCAGCAGGTCGACACTGGGGTGGCCATGAGCGTGCCAATACCCTCCACCTGGGCGATGGAATGAGACTCAACTCAAAAAAAAAAAAAAAAAAAGACCAACCTTCAGTAGAATCTCACTGCAGACTCATTATCTTGAAAAATCTGCCTCCTTCACTGCATATGGGAATATATTCTGCTGTAGTATGTGGAGAAGGGACTGAGTGATTTGCACGTGTTTAATTTACTTTTCCTTTTGGACATAAATTAGTGGTTTTCTGTGTGTGTGTGTTTATGCATGCATGTGTTATAATTTGAAACGTAGAAATGTATACACTTTTTACTTTGACACTGCTATGTTTTAAAAGACCTGAAAGTTAACTGCTTCCTAGTCTCTGGAAAGCCTGAATTACTATAAAGTAATTGTAGTAAGGAGAAGAGTTAAAGGTCAGGACCCGTTAGAAGTAGGATTGTTAGCCGGGCTTGGTGGCTCAGCCTGTAATCCCATGCTTTGGGAGACTGAGGTGAGTGGATTGCCTGAGCCCGCGGGTTCGAGACGCTCCTGGGCAACTTGGCGAGACCTCATCTCTACAATAAATCAAAAAAATTAGCCGGGCGTGGTAGCGCGCACCTGTAGTTCCAGCTACTCGGAAGGCTGAGGCGGAAGGATTGCCGGAGCCCAGCAGGTCGAGGCTGCGGTGGCTGGGAGTATGCCACTGTACTCCAGTCTGGGCGACAGAGTGAGACTCCAACTCAAAAAATAATAATAATAATTTTTTAAAAAAAGGAAATAGAATTGTTGGAATGATACCCCTCTTTCGCATATCATCTCCCACTTGGTTTATTTTGAAGAATTCAGATACATTATTAAGGTAAAGTTCACAGCACTGCTCAAGTTGATTTATAAAAACATTCCTTGCAAAATGATGGCTAACTGATTTCACGAAGTTATTATCCTGAAAAGATTCCTTAATGCTCCTTCCAGATCATTACACCTTTTATAAATCGTTATTTGTGCCTCAGGAGAACTACTGCATGTGAAGGCATAGGTTGCCTTAACAAAGAAACCCTTGTTTCTGGCGTGGAAGAATGGTTCAGATCATGTTTATAGCGTTGGGTTTCCTGTTCTTCTGATGGTTCCAAAGGTGCCGCTGCAGTTCTGTCTGTCTTGCTCAATGGTGTCAGAGGGAGGTCTCTGTCCCTGTGGTTGGTGACCATCAGCAATGGGTCTCCAGGCCATACTCCCAGGAGATGTACTTCGCCAGAATGAGAAGGGAAAATTTGTGATATTCCTGCCTTTCTTTTCCCTGATGCTCAAGCCTTCTGGGTTCACTTGAACTTGAGATTTCTCCCAGCCTTTGACTACCTCACTTCCTGGTTTCCTCAGCTCCTAGTGCAGCCTACCAGATGACAGCCTGTGTGGGTTTTAGACCTGGGTTGCTCAGCTTCTGTCCTCAGTGAGACCGATTAATCCATGGTGGGTGCTTATTCCAGTCGCTGCTGTACAGAAAGTGCTAAGGAAGTGTCTGCCGTTAGCAGAAGATTTGTCTTGGGGGTGAAGCGTGCTTTATTATCTGTGCTAACTGTTCAGCTAGCATAATGAAAGATGTATATCCTCCAAAGTGCTCATTTTCAGAGCACCATGTTTGTTTAGTTGTTCTTGTTGTTTGAAGTTCTGGTCATATTTCTTTTCACTGTAGTGGTTCACACTTTTGGATGAGTGCAATTCCCTACCTCGTCTTCTGACTTGCTCTTGGTGTTTTGACTAACAGACTTTAGGTTAGAGCATACATTAATATTTATAAAATGTATGTGCATTATTCATGCCCGCGAGTGACATTCTGGCTAGAAGCATTAACTTGTGTCACGTTATCTAATTATTGTCATAATACAGAGAAGTGGCAGAAAGGGAGATAAAAGAGTTTATTATTTAAATTATTATTTATTTATCTAACATGATTGAGGCATATTATATTCATTCACTCATTCGGCATGTCGTAAATATTGATTTGTGGAAGTGCTGGTTAATACAATATTGAGGTTAAAAGAAAACTTGAGTTAGATTAATATTTTACAAGTAGGAAGACTGAGATCCAAAGATGTTTCTCAGTTATTTCTAAATAATTGACTTTCTTCCTCTGCTACCAAACTTACTTTCCAGAAAAAGTTTGGCACTTAAAGATTCACATTGCTTTGTCTAAATTCAAGTCCTCTTGTCTTCTTCCTCCCCTTCTCTATTTATTTCTTCTGCAGGTATTTATTTTGCTAAGCTACTCTTTGCTAAGCCCTATGATAGTTCAGTGATGAAGACTAAAATCAGATCCTTTTGTAAAGAACTCCCTTTCTGGTTGATGAGATCAGATGAGCAATTAGTGAAACAATTTTAATAGGTATGCAGTAGAGGATCTACATAGGGATTGATACTTACTTTGGTCCCTATAGAGTGGATGGAACCTGGAGAAAGTATTAAAGACTGAAGAGGAGTTTTCAACACAGATGAAGAGAAAAAGCTTTCTAGGCAGAAAAGACAGCTGTGGAGTCATGAACCAGCATGGGTCACTTAGGAAACACGTGGGTCACTAAATATTCCTGAAGGAAAGGGGAGGTGTGGCAGAGATGATTTGTTAAAGAGGTGGGTTGGCATTGAATCTAAACAGGCTTTGTGTTCCATGCCATGGACTTGAATGACCGCGTGCTGGACTCTATTTTGTAGACTGTTGCTTTGCCACTCTGCATCTTCAAGAAGTTTGGTAGGGCTGTGCTCATAACACTTCTTCTCTGGGTGTTATTTACATTAAAGCACCTCTGTAAGAGACGAAAACACCTTGGACCAGGTATTTAAGGGATAGCTAATGACCTGACTTAATCCAAAGTTGGCTTTTAGCGTGTTTTGATGAAGAGATGAAATAGGAAATAATTAGATGCTTTTCCAAGATAATTTCTTCCTCAACTGAGATTTATTAGTTTTTAAGCAACACTATGCTTGATAATCCTTGAAGCTGGATAAACACACAGCTACGTGTTTCAATGGACATTCAAGTTCAGAGATAGCTGCATTGCTTGGTAATTACATGTTCCTGCATAGATGACTGCTCCAGAGAAGGGCCGGGGGCGGGGAGACCTAAGGTTCTCCTTTAACATTGTTGGGGTCCACTCTCAACACAGAGAGAATGTCGGGAGTTAATTCTATGCCACAGAGTACAGCCCGACTAATCACAGCTAGGAAAAACATTTAAATAAGCTTTCAAATACCTGTCTTGGTTGTTACAAAAAAATTTCTGAAATGTAGCCTTTTAATGCCTAACTTTGAGTAACTTCTTGGTAAAACCACTTAAAGAGAAAGCGATTGATAAAACCGATTTATATATTGAAGGATCTGGCTGAGTTAACATGCTGTGTGGGATGGTTAATCCTGAGCCTTTATGAGATACCTTAATGGTTTTTTTGAAGAACCAGTTTTTTATTTTGTTAGCCATCGCTATTGCTTTTATTTCCTCCTTATGTTTATTATTTCCATCTTATGTCTTTGGACTTGCTCTGTTCTTCCAGTTTCTTCAGTTGAATGCTTAGCTCATATGATTTTTTTTTTTAAACCTTTCTTATGTCCTATGGAAAATCCCCTCTCAACACTGTCCTGTGTCCCAGCAGTGTTGACCTGCGGTACTTCCAGTGTTCTTCATTTATAATATTGGGTATATTTTTCTATAAACCCCGCCCACTTAAAAAAACAAAAAGCAAACCTTTTTATCATGGAAATTTCCAAATATGTACAGAAGTAGAGACCATTGTATAATGATTGCTTCAACAGTGGTCAATTTGTGGTCAATTCTGTTTTATTAAATCAGGAACTTTACTGAGAACTTAGCTGGTGACTCCTCTAAGAATGGAGGTGCTAGAAAGGTTCTGGAAAATGAAATGTATTATATGGAAAGCACCCCTGGCTTGCTTTACTATGCATAGTGACTATGTTTTCTTTTTTTTTTATTTTTAATTTTAAAGATGTGGGGTACAATTCAGGATGAGGTATACAAGTGGTCATTGTACAGGTTAAGTATAGGCCTCCCTTTGGTCCCCACTTTGCCTGGTTTGAGATCAGGTACCTTGATTGATGTTGTATCCCCACCCTCACCCAGGGAGTATCCCTCTACTGCCAATCCCCTTTTACAGTACTATGGTAAATGTTCAGGGTCCACTTATGAGTGAGAACATGTGGTACTCTGTTCTTTGTTTCTGTGATAGAGCGCTGAGTATGATAGACTCTAAATCCATCCAAATTGCTGCGAAGTCCATATGTTTGTCCTTCTTTATGGCTGCATAATATTCCATCGTGTTTATGTACCACTTTCTTTTATCCAGTCCAATTTCGATGAGCAGAATGATTGGT
>CAUYQG010073353.1:0-15276 GCA_963574415.1 Tarsius wallacei | reverse complement strand
TCATAAGTTGGATATTTTGATATCTTCTCAAACTTCTTAAAAACGGGTTTTACTAGTGTGTATATTGGTAATTGTTTTTGGAGCAGAGAAAAGGTGGAGGTGGGGGGAGGAGGAGAGAGAGAGGGAGAGAGAGAGAGAGAGAGAGAGAACGTTGCCTGACTTCTTGGGGACCCCATTAGCATTTGGAAATAGACTTACATAGAGCATGAGGAATTTTAATAATGCTTATTGTCTTCCTTCTATTTAATCTAACTCTGAAGCAAGCTACTGGAGAGGGCAGTGGAATCTCTTTTTCCCTGATGATTATTAAACATTAAAGAACTAATCTTCTTATGGGGATGCATGAGTTCAATCTTCCCATAGGTATCATCTAAGTCTGAGAATTTGGATGAATGAAAGAATTATCCGTAACCAAATATTACTTATTCCTTGAAAAATGTCATGACAAAATTAATATTTCCGTTTGAAAGAACAAATCATGTGGAATCTTAGTAACAAGCAAAAAAAAAATTGCCCTCAATGAGCATATAATTTAGATAAGAAAAGAGATAACCTAATTCATCATTTCTGTTATGAACAAACATTGATGGAGTTTCTATTACATGTCAAACACTGTGCTAGGAAATGTGAGAGATAAGAGTGCACAATGCTCAATAAGGATGTTTCCACAGATCCATTTGAGCATAGCTTATTCTATCAAAATGCCAGTGTCAAAACAGCTGCATCAGACTGTCCTGTGCACCTTTAAAATATGATTTCTGTTATTAAGAAGCTTAGAGTCATGTAATAGTAAGAGTGCCAATGTGTATGTTTTTTACATGCATTATTACTATTCTTCACCATGACACCAGCATGGATGTCATTCTCTTTTAATAAAAGAGGATGAGAGAGTCACACATCAGGTGAAAGACTGTAATTGTCAGGTTTCTCCAGAGAAACAGAAACAATAGAACACAAACACATGTGCATGTGCGTGTGCACGTGCACGCACACACACACACAAACACAAGGGAAGATTTATTATGGAATTTGGCACACACAATTATGGAGGAAGAGGAGTCCCATGACATGCTACTGCCATAAGTCCTGGAGACTGAAGGCCTGAGAACTGGAAGCTTTTGTGTCCAAGGTCAAAACAAGATAAATGACTCAACTAAAGGAGAGAAAGCAAATTCCCCCTTTCTCTGCCTTTTTGTTTTATCTGGGCCCTCAAAAAATTTGATAATACATTGAAGAAGACAGATCTTCTTTACCCAGTCTACTGATTCAGATGCTAAACTTTTCTGGAAACACTTTCACAGGCACACCAACAAATTTTGTTTTACCAGAATCTGGGTATCCTTTAGCCCAGTCAAGTTAACGTATAAAATTAATCATAGCACTTGAACCATCATTTGAATCCGGGTCAGTCTATTCTTTGAGGCCAAACCAAATGGAATGGTGGAAGTGGCAGCTAGGCTGCAGTGAGTAGAAGAGTCATTTGTAAGCAAGGAGACAGAGAAGGATAACATAGGTAACTCGTTTTCTCAAACCTGGCTGTAAAGTTTGGGAGAGAAATGTAGCAAAAATATGAGAGTCAGGGAAAGTTTGTTGTTTTGGATTGTTTTGTTCGGGGGTAGGAATAGTGAAGAAAACACATTACCTGCCCTTTAAGAATTTACAGAGAGTATCATTCCTCAAATTTTCCATACAAAAAACCACTCTTAGGTCAGATGTCATTTGAGATCCCAAAGGACATATGTAAACACTAACTGGTTCAAATGATCTTCTTTGGTATTCAGTTATCCAAATAAGTTACAGCCATGACCAGAAAATAATGGTAGAATGGAAACAGGAAAACAGTGCCTTCCAGTTCTTTCCAACATGGTAATATAGCATTTACAGCTTGCGATTCTCAAAGACTCTCCTGACATTTACCTGTGCAAGATCTTAAGACGGCTTTCAAGATTTTTGTCCCCTGGTGTGCACACCCTGCATAATTCCCTTAAGCATGAGTAGAACTTGTGAATATAATGAGATATCATTCTTGTGATTATGCTTCATTATACGGCAAAGGGTGATTATCCTGGATGGACTGATCTAATCAAATGAGCTCTTTAAAAGCAGAGAGTTACTGGAGAGGATGGGGCAAAAAGGGAACACTTCTACACTGTTGGTGGGAGTGTAAACTAGTACAGCCTCTGTGAAAAACAGTGTGGCAATTTCTAAAAGATCTAAAAATTGACCTTTCATATGACCCCACAATCCCCCTAATGGGAATATACCCGGTGGAATTCAAATCACGCTATAAAAAAGATACCTGCACATGTATGTTTATCGCAGCATTGTTCACAGTAGCAAGAACATGGAACCAACTGTGCTGCCCATCAAAAGAGGACTGAACTTAAAAAAATGTGGTATATATACACAATGGAATGTCATGTAACTATAAAAAAGGACAAAATTATGAACTTCACAGCAACTTGGATGGGCTTAGAGACTATAATACTGAGTGATCTTTCACAGAAACAAAGAACTGAGTATTACATGTTCTCACTCATAAGTGGACCTTGAACAACTATTGCAGTACTATAAGAAAAGGATTGGCAGTAGTGGGAAACTGCCAGGAGGGGAGCGGGGAAGTGGGATTAGCAGTAGTTGGAATCTGCTTGGGGAAGGGGGACACACCTCATCAACAAGGGTACCTGCATACTGAACATTTGTATACCTAACCCAGAATTTTACACCACATCTTTAAAATAAAAAAATTAAAAGAGAGAGAAAAAAAGCAGATTTTTCTCCAGTTGGTTGCAGAGGAGGGAATCAGAAAGTCAAAGCTTAAGAAGGAGTGGGCATAGAATTACTGCTTTGAAGATGAAGGGGACCACATGGCAAAAAATGTGGGCAGCCCTCAGAGCCGAAGTGACCTCTGGCTGACAGCCAGCAAGGGAAACAGGGGCTTTAGTCCTACAACCCCAATGAAGAGAATTCAACCAACAACCTGAATGAACTTGGAAACATATTTTTTTCCTGGACCTTCCAGATGAGAATTCATCCTGGCCAATACCTTGATTTCAGCCTTGTGATACCCTGAGCAGATAAGCCAGTTGAACCATGACCAACAGAATTGTGAGCCAATAAATGGGTGAGATTTTAAGCTTCTGTGTTTGTGGTAATTTGTTATGCAATAATGGAAAATTAATACACCATCTCTTCTGAGAAGCTTTCCCTGACTAACTCACACAACTATGCTCCCCTGAGAGCAGGGACTATGCCTTATACATCATCATGTCCCTCACTGTGCTTTTTGCAGGGCTTGACACAATGAAAAATACTCAATAGATTAAACTGCTAGAAAATCAGAGAGTAAATATTCACCTTAAAAAGTAATTTTTGCTTTATCAAACTACAGAAGTGCTTCCTGGGAATTAATTATTGAGTGAATGAGTTAATGAATACCTCTTGCACTTAAACTGAGTGAATGTCTACACATGTAGTCATAAGAATTCAACTGTTATGCAGAGTGAGGCAACCTGTAAGTGTGCTGGCATTGCAAACTCCAAACAGTAAAATCTGTGATGGCAGCTCTGCTTCCTATGCCACTTAGACCTATTTGGTTTACCTCGGATGATGGAAGATTTGATCCAAGCAAGCTGTTTCATAGTGGATTCAGTCATTTCAATTCTTCACTGGTTATCCTGAGACATGCAGATTATCTGTACCTCTTTAACTTCCTCATCTGTCAATAATTATACAGATATGGCAGCTAATTTCCCTTGCACTGAGACAGAATTTTGGGGATATGTGTCCAAAGAGGGTAATATAAATATGTAAATGCTGCAGGAGAAATAAGGCTTCATGTTCTGGAGGGAACACATGACTGCTAATAAGTTATTTTTATATGTGCATACATTCACACAGGTGTGTGTGTGTATGTAGCTATATGCATGTATGTGTACACACACACACACACACACACACTTTATAGTTTACATAATTTACAAAACTCTTCTATGTCTATTGGGTTATTGAGGCTTACAACTCTCTAAGGCAACCAGGGAAAGGATTCATATCTCCATTTATAAATGACGAAACTGAGGCTGAGTGAAATTATTTGCCCAGTTCACACAGCAAATCAAGGGAATTCCTGAGAGGGCTAGAGTCTCCATGTTTAGTGGTGTTGCCTGTAACAATTACTTAAGAATGCTTCTGATGAGTTTTTGATGAATAGCCCGAAATGCTCGTGGGGCCAACTGATAGTTGTTTGCTAACTGAAAGTCCTTTAAAGTGATTTTAAAGTCAAATGGCATTGTAAATTAAGATGTTAAAATTGACTTCATCTCACCTCATTTATTCATTCAAAAATATTTAGTGAACATTTACAATGGGCACCATTCTTGGCTTCAGAGATACAGTGGTGAACTAGGCAGTCATAATCCTTTCCTTATGCAGTTTACACGTTCCAGTCATTCACTGAGTTACATAAAAATACCACCATTGACTTCAGTTAAAGAGCCCACATTCTTTCCTTCTTGACTCCCTTAAGTAGAAGTAGCTTCCATCTACTGAAAGGGAGAAACATTCTTTGGGCGTAAAAAAGACTTTCACATTTTTTGTGCCTCACCTATTTTTCAGAAAGTTGCAAGGGAATGTTTCTGACATATCCCACTGAAAATCCAGTTCTTCCCCATTACTGGTATTAATTCTTGCTACCATGAAATCAGATTAAGGATGCTCCTGGAAGCTGACAGAGAACGTACAGGTCCCAACCAAATATGAACAACAATATCCCGAGAGCCATGCAGACAAGATACCATTGTGCAGTGAGCAGTACTGTGGGCCAGTGGTTCAGGATATCAGCTGGTATTAATTGGGTTAATTAATGCTAGCTGCTGCAGTAGGCATACTCTCCCCCATCCTTAATCAGCGTTGTAACACAACAAAGGTTATGTTACAGTCTGATGAAGAGTAAGCAGATCTCCTTGGCAACTTTCCTCCAAGTAACTTCTCTAGTGCAATGCCTCCATTTCAGAGATTTTAACTCTCAGCCACAAGGATGGAGAAAAGAGCAAGAGAAGGGATTGCATCATTTTAAACTGCCTTGAACTATAAATGACACATTACTTCAGCTCATATTCCCACTGGTAAGAACTATAGTAGCCCTCCAAGGGCTGGGAAATATGCTCTTCCTGGGTGCTCAGAAAGAGAAAATAGCATGGCAAACAGTGTTGTCTCTGTCACACGTCCCATGGAAGGAAGGAAGTTTTCCACCTACTTTCCCTTATGGGCTGGTTTAGTCAAGACCCTTTTGCTATATGGTGGGCTCACTCAAGTTATCTTCAACGTAATATGGAAAGTATTGCAAGGGCATACTTGGATTGGAACGGCCTCAAAGGATGCCAGAAATGGAGACAGCTATCTTCTCTGGGGCTCACTCAGGAGCTGTCATCCCTTCTTCTGCATGTCTGCTTCATCCCACATGTTTGTTATATTCACTTCTCTGCTAATCTGATTTCATAAAGATTCCACTTTGTACATAGCCTACAATTATCATCCAGCACTGAATCTTCCTTTATACTTTTCAGTTCAACTGCCCTAGAATAGTTTCTTAGTTTTCCATACTAAATTCCTGAACACATAAGTCTATTGGTTTTAGCTCCTTTTATCAGACCAGGCCATCCAAGCCACTCAAATCCCTGACCAGACTATATATGAATCACCATTGGACCAAAGGCCATCCCTGATTACACAAGTTACAGTCTGGAGGCTGGGGCATGTAATCCACTGACCATTCAACAAGGCTATAAGATAGTTTCTCTCGAAGCTTCTGCTGTGGCATGGCAGATAATAATTGACATAGTTAAGATAATGATTTATTTAGGATAGTGAGTCTATCTGACCACATGGCAGAAACCCCTTGGTGTCACAGCAAGGTCAGCAAACTATCCCAGAATTAGCTTGTGGGGATATTATATATTAGCTCACTCAAGTCTCCTCCTGTACTACAGAAATTGGAAAGCAAAAAACTACATTTCCCTGTCTCCCTTGTAGCTGGAGTTCTGGATGTAAAACTAGATCCCTCTAATTAGATGCAGTTGCTTAGAGTTTTGAAGGCAGAATTGAAGTGTACACCACCTCTCTACCTTTTAGTTGTTTTCTGCTGGCAAGCTAAGTCTCAGAGACATGAGATTTTTCTACACTGGGGGCCTGTGTGTATTCTCTACCTTCCTGGGTGTTGATAAACAGTTACAGCAGACACACTAGCTAGAGTCCATGTCCCATTACCCAGTCATCATCTCTGTGGGAGCCAAGGGGCAGGTGGGGTAGGAGTAGTAGCAGTGGCAGCTTCTTAATTCCATCGTCCTAATTCTTGGATCACAGCAACTGCAGGGCATTCTTAAATCTGGCCTTAGAGATAGTAGTTCTTCCAACAGGTCAGTTCTGTCATGCTCTAGAAGCCATTTTGGATGTGTAGCATAGAGGCCACTCTTCCATCCCTTCAAATATTTTTTTCAGTATGGATTCTGACTGGTACACCAATATATTTACTGCTTCAGTATGGAGTGGAAAATAGAGAAGAGTAAAACCCAAAGTCCATTCATCAACCCAGTTTTTACGTGTGAGATTCTGGTAAAAGTCTATAATTGGAAGATGACTATGTATCATTCCTACCCTCATCCTCATCCCACCCCCAATTTAACTCCAAAAATGTAAACAATTTTATTCATCACCAAAGCAACTTTAAAGTATGCTACAGCAAACTTCAAAGTTAAAAAAAAAGTTTATTTTAGATTAAACTCAGCAAACCACTATTGAGTGCCTCCTATTCACCAGATACTGCATTACGGGGGGACGATGCAAAGATAAGTGAACACTGGTCTCTTTTCTCTGAGAGTGTACTGGTTCCGCACTGGGGAGGCAACCCATATGAGGCAACTTGTGATAAATAACAAAGAAGAGCTCTAGTCAAAATGCAATTGGAACATGGAGGAGGAAGAAAGAGATAAACTCTGCCTGAGGTGGGACAGATAATGAGCCCTAGATGAAATGTCTGCTGAGCTGGGTCTTGAAAGATGAGGAGGATTTTGTCAAAAGGAATAATATTGCTTTTTCAGGAAATTCACTAAGTTAAATCTTTACTTAAAAAAAAACTCTATATGAGTTTTCACTACATTCACTACATCTTTTTTCCCTACCTTTACTTTTCAACCAAAAGTGTATGTGCATCACGTCTACCTTTTGGGGCAAGCAGAGAACCAAAAAAATCATAGAGATGAACTGCATTGTGGAGTTTGTGAGCGAGTGCTGGCAGCCCACACTGGGGAGGTAACTATTAGAGCTAACCACTTGCTGAAATTACTTTTGACAAGCAAGACGAGATATAATCAAGTAAAAGGGTGCAGGCCTTGGGCAAAACAACAAAGAAAGAAACCATGTGTGGAAATTACTTCCTAGGGATCTTGCAGAAAATTAGAAGGAATTCTAGGAGGAGCAGGATGATATAGTTGCAGTAACAGAGCATGGAGGGCCAGAGAACTTGAATTCTGGTCTTAACTCTGATACTAGTTGAGTCTGTGACTTTGAAGAGCCACTTTCTGTTGCTAACATTTGATGATTTATTTATTTATCTTTCGTCCACAGAATATGGAGCAAACATAGCCAAAAAACACTAGGCTAGATTCCAGAAGCCCAAAAACTGAAAAACAAAAGGTCCTAAATGCATTTACCCCGATCACAACCCTCACCATTTCTACCTTTTCTAAAACCAGAATGGTCCAGGAATTCACTTTATGAGAATTTTTCTCTATTGAAACCCTAATCTGAATAATTCAGCATCTAGATTAACCTCAACTAGACCCTATTTGTCTGGGTAAGCAAGTCAAATTCTTTGTAATGTCATGTCTTCAATTGTTAAATGGCAACACACACACACACACACACACACACACACACACACAAAGCCATGGAAAATGACATCAAGGGTGGGAAAACAGCAATTCAGAGAGATTTAATGAGCTGTCTAAAGTCAAAGAGCTAGTGTCAGAGTGTCAGGGCTGGTTCTAGACCTTGAGACTATCTCATGTCAGAGCCCAAGTTCTTAGCCACTATCCAAACAATGCTGAAATAGCTAAGGCACTTACTATGAATCTTTTCAACTTCTTGAGGTGTCAGTAGTTAGCATTTCTATTTATTTTTAGAGGAGGTAAGTAAGGCTCATGAAATTTGTAGCTGTTTTCTATTGCAGTGTAAAAAAATTACCACAAACTTAGTGGCTTTAATCAGCATTCATTAATTATCTCATAATTTTTATGAGTTAAAAATCTGGGGCAGTTTAGCAGGGTTCTCTGCTTAGGGTTTCACAAGGCTACAATCAAAGTATTGACCAGGGTTGGGCTTCGAGGCTAGAGGTCCTTTTCCAAACTCACATGGTTGTCCACAGAATTCATTTTCTTGCAGCTGTAGAACTCATGGCAGCTTCTTCTACAAGGCTAGCAGGAGAATATCTTCTTCCAGTCTCTTCTTTCAGAGAAGGCCTAGAAAGCTCACCTGATCAGGTCAAGTCCACCCAACATCATCTTCCTTTTGATTAACTCAAAGTTAACCAATTAGGGAACATTACTTACCTCTGCAAAATTCCACCACCCTTGCCATATTCTATTGTTTAGAGCAAGTAACAGTTTTCACCCACGTGCAAGAAAGGGGTTTACATAAGGGTGTAGGTACCAAAGTGTGGTGACTACCAGGGCCATCTTAGAATTTTGCCTATCATAAAGTTTAAACGACTTTTCCAATGGAAGTTTTCCATGTTTCTATCAGAGGCACCCAAATAATTTAATATCTCTGGAGCCACAATTGCAATTATTATTTCTAACTCCTGCTTAAAAATAATAGCTTTGTTTTGTTTCCATTTGGCAGTTTAAGACATAAAGTTACAGAAGCAACTGCTTACAGAAATACCACCTACCTTTTAGGATTGTGGGCAGCATTAAATTCAATTCAGCAAAATATGTGAAAACCCTTAACATAGTAGCATGCACAAAGAAGGTGCTAAATGAATAGTGGCCATGGCAGGGAAAAGTGGAAAGTTCCACCCTGCTACTGGAGACCTCCAAGGCCACTGGGAAGACTCATCTGGCAGGCTCCTACCCACTGCATCCTTTGACCTGGAAACCCAAGATGAGTTCCTTATGCTGACTTCAGGGGTTGTTTTGGAAATGAATAGCAAAAAAAAAAGATCTAAAACTCTTTGGAAAAAATATGCTAAGTGGCAAATATGAAAGTAATGTATTATCGCTTTGAAGGCAATATGTGAGATATATGCTAGTTGTTTCTGTCCATTTGAGTGTTTAAAAGCATGTTCTGTTCTTTAGTAGTTTATCTCCTTTAAAGTGAAAAAAGAAGATAATAAAATTTCTTTTGTTTGGATAATAGAAACCATCATTTCATCTCTAGTTTGCTTGGGTGCGTGTGCGTGTGTGTGTGTGTGTGTGTGTGTGTGTGTGTGTGTGTGTGTGTGTAAAGAGTAATGGGGTAACCCTCAGGCCTTTACTTATTCCTACACATTCTCTTCTTTTTTCCTCTTATTTGTCTTATATGCATGGCCACTTTCCAGCCCTATAGTATTTAATTGTCCCAAAGCAGGTATGCAAAGGGAGCAGTGAGACTCAATTAGCACAAAGAATTTTTGAAGAGCTTTTTATTATAATCTTTGTGTGTGTGTGTATTATACTCAGTTGCTATAACTAAAGAGAAGAGATAGAGAAACACCAGTAGAAGACACAGTCCTCTAGTGAGAAAAGCCCAGTAAGTAAATTCCTATCACATGAATAAATGTTAATGAAATCAAATTTAGACAGATAATTTAATGTGGTTTGTTTGGGAATTCTTGATTTTTTTTTTCTTTTTTTTTTGGCTAAAGCCAAAAACTAAATTAATTACCATCATTATTTCTAAAGTATTTCTTCACAGTATAATGCATGACTGGATGTTGTCATGTCATATAAAACAATGACACTTTTCATGAATCCTGGCTTGTACCAGTCCTTGATTCATCCTGGTTTATACCAGTAAGATGTAAGGGCCTGACGCAAATGCTCGCAATTCTTGTAACTGGCAAACTCAATTATGTGAAGTTGCTGCATGTTCTCTTAACTTGCCGTGCTTGACGACCAGATCAACCTCCACAAAAGCTCAGCCAGTTCTCAGGTACAAAATAATACAAAATGATGATGTGAGGGCTGAGTTATTTACATCATTGCCTAGAGGCATTCTTAAAAAATTCAAGTATTAAAGAATTTACTTCGAGAATTGTTATTTAGTCATCCAAAAATGAACCTCAAGAACCAGAATTTTTCAGATTTGCATGTCTATGTTGATACTATTTGGAATAAAACTTGCCCATTTCTACTCTCCCCTGAACATATAAGATGGAACTCACAGTCATATATGACTGTCTCTTGTAAACCGTAGTAGGTCAAGAGCTAAGAGTTTGTCTGGAAAAGGATTTCGCTTACCTCACAAATGGTCATTTAGCAAAGAGTCATTTAATATTCCACGTGACCTCCTCATCATCTCCACGTGACCTCATCTCCTCTTCTATCAGACTATTAAATAAGTTCCCAAAAGACAAGTTTGTAAAATAAAATGCTTTTCGTCTTCTCTCTTTTTCTTATTGGAACGTTTATTGATCATTAATATCCTACTATGTGTCATGAAAATTTCCCAAGTGTTTAAAAGATGCTATCTTGTTTAGCTAATCAATTCATTAACAAAAATTTTATATTCCAACCCAATTTAAGATAGGAGGAAATTGAAGATGTTCTCACTCTTAAGCGGACCTCGAACAATTGTTGTAATACTATAAGAAAGGGATTGGCAATAGTGGGAAACTGCCAGGGGAGGGCAGGGAAGGGATTGGCAGTTGAGGGAAACTGCCAGGGGATAGAGGGGCACACCTCATCAACAAGGGTATCTGCATAATGAACATTTGTATACCTAGCCCTGAATTATACCCCACATCTTTAAAATAATTTTTTAAAAAAAGAGAGACTAACTAGCTTGCTCCTTCAAATTCCAGAACTATTAGCTGGTAGAGCTAGGGCTTCAACCTTAGGAATTCTAACCATAAAAACAGTACTTTCTCTGTGACACTACAGGCAAAAGTGACACCATCCTTTATTATTCCCCATCTATGAATTTTTTTTTTTTTTTGGTTTCCCAACCTGTTTAGCAAGGAAGTATGTGGTGATGAGAATCAAAAGTATTTGGAAGTAGGCAGTGCAGAAAATCTTGGCTTTCCATATTTTACACTTGGCCATTACTTATTTGCTCAAACTGCATCACAAGAAATAGTACCTATAAAATAATGGCAAAAAAACAACTATCATAATAGCCAACAATGTCTGAGCACATACTATGGACCCATTTATGAGTTAAGCACTTCATTCACATTATTTCAGTGTTTTGTATATTAGAATAACCTTGGTGCATATTAAAATCACCTGGGTAGCTTTTAAAAGCGATGGATACTTGAGCCCTAACCCCAGAGACTCCAATATCTGATGCATTACCTCTCTCTCTCTCTTTTTTTTTTTTCCTTGGGGATAATGATATTTCTAAGACCAGGACTATTTATTTTCTCTTATTTATGGATGAGACAAGTAATATTGTGAATAAATAAATTGAAATAGCATAAGTAGTTAAGTAGAAGACCTAGAATTTGAACTATGTCTATTAACTCAAGAGAATAAGGTCATGGACTTTCCAGCCAGATACACATGGAACTGAAACTCAGTTCCCATTTAGTTTTGTGAGATTTGGCAAGATAATTATTCTGCTTTGGTATTGATTGTTTACATCAAAGTTTTGGATGATAACAGCATCCTAACACTGTTGTACAAATCACCAGAAGCACTTGTGTTCGGCACAGTCACTCATCTGCCTATTTCTTTTTTTTACTGACAGTTAAAAACAGTATATATTTATGGTGTACAGGATATTTTGATATGTGGCTACACTGTGGAATTGCTAAAGCAAACTATTTAACATATGCATTACTTCACATACTTATCATTATTTTGTAGTGAGAACACTTAAGACCTACTGTTTTAGTAATTTTAAAATATACAATACATTGTTATAAAATGGGTCACCAGGATGTACAATAGATTCTCTGAATGCTTTCCTTCTATTTAACCAAAATTTTGTGTCTTTTGACCAACATCTCTTCACCTGTCACCCCCCTAAACCCAGCTTCTGGTAACTACCATTTTATTCTCTGTTTCTATGAGTTCAACTTTTTTCCATTCTACAAATAAGGGAGATCATGAGATATTTGTCTTTTGGTTCCTGGTTTATCTCATTTAACATAATGTCCTCCAGGCTCGTTCATGTTGCAAATGACAGTATTTCTTTTAAAGACAAAATAGCATTCCACTGTGTATATTAGTCACGTTTTCTTCATCCATTTGTTCATTGATATACAGTTTGATTCCACATCCTGGATGTTGTAAATAATGCTGCAATGAACATGGAATATGCAGATATCTCTTCAAAATACTGATTGTATATATATCCAGAAGTGAGATTACTGCACCATTGGATAGCTCATTTTAACTTTTTGAGGAACCTCTATTTTCCACAAATGCTGTACTAGTTTATATCCCTACCACCAGTGTGCAAGCATTCCTTTTCTCCGTATTTTTTATCATTTGTCTTTTTTATAATAGTCATTTCAACAGGCAGGAGGTGATATTTTATTGTTGTTTGAATTTGTATTTCCCTAATGACTGGTGATGTTGAGCTTTTTTTTTCATATATGAGGGGGGACCCCTCAAAACAAGAATTTATTTATAAAAAATTGTGTATTTGTTCTTACTTATTTAAACTTCACCAGCCTAGGCAACTTGGTGAGACCTTGTATCTATAATAAATCAAAAAAGAAAAAATTAGCCAGGCATGGTGGTGTCCACCTGTGGTTCTAGCTACTTGGAAGGTTTAGGCGGGAGAATCACCTGACAGGGTACAGAGTAAGACTCCAACTCAATACATACATACATACATACATACACACATTTGTCATCGTCAAATTACTCTCCATTTGATGCAATACACCTATCGAGATGCTTTTTCCACTGCTCAAAATAGTTTTTGAACTTGTCAATTCCGATGCCTTTTAGTGCTTCTGCCATTTTTTGTTTCACCTCTTCCACATCAGCAAAACATTTCCTTTTGAGGGTTTTTGTCATTGGAGAAAAAAAAGTCACTGGGGAGAGATCAGATGAGTAGGGAGGGTGTGGCATGAGGGTCATGCCATTTTTGGTCAAAAACTGCTGAACACTCAGCGCATGTGGGCAGGTGTGTTCATAAATCATCCATCATGAAATGGGCAAAGGGTTGAAAGAATCTAAAAAAAAAAAATTCATTGAAGCTGAATGTAGCCTCTCACAACAATGCTAGCTAGTATGCTGATGCTAATGGGTTCCTAGAACACTTACCTAGCGGGGGAAGCCTGTAGTACAAGGTGCCTGCTCTCCAAAAAATAATTCTGTTTCTTTTGGTCCCCCCTTGTAATCTATTAGCCATTTGCATATACTCTTTTGAAAAGCATCTATTCAGTCCTTTGTCCATTTTTTAATCCAATTTTTGTTTTCTTACTGTTGAGTTGTTTGTGTTCCTCACATATTTTGGGTATTAGTCCCTTATCGGATATATGATTTGTGAATAATTTCTTCCATTCTGTAGGCTGTCTCTACTCTCTGTCATTGTTTCCTTTGCTATGCAGAAGCTTTTTAGTTTGCTAAAATCCCATTTTTGTATTTTTGCTTTTGTCTCCTGTGCTTTTGGGGTCATATCCAAAAAATTGTTACTCAGACCAACATTATGGAACTTTTCTCCTATGTGGTTTTTTTAGTAGTTGTACAGTTTCAGGTCTTATGTTTAAGAAAGTCTTCAATCCATCTTGAGTTGATTTTTATATACGATATGAGGTGATTCTTTTGCATGTGAATATTCAGTTTTCCAGCATCACTTATTGGAGAGACTTTACTCTCCCTGTGTTCTTGTGTCTCTCATTCTGTGTTCGTGGTGTGTTTGTCGAAAATCAACTGATCATAAATGTGTAAATTTATTTCTGAGCTCCATATTCTGTTTCATTGGTCTATGTGTCTGTTTTCAATACCAGTATCATGATGTTTTGATTACTATAGATTTCAGTCGATTTTCGTATTAGGTAGTGTGATGCCCATACACATATTTTTTTTTGTAATTTGTTTATTTATTATAGAGTTATGGGGTACAAGTGAGGATTGACTACATAAGTAGGCTGCATGCAGGTGAAGTTTTGACTTCTAGGTGACCCTACTTCCCCTAATAGTGGACGAGGTATCCTTTGTGGTGTCACATACCCTTCATCATCCTCTCTCCTTCTCTCCCCTAGTAGTGCCCAGTGATTGCTGATCCCTTGTGCTAATGTGGCTGGTGTTCAAGGCCCGTTTATTTTATTTATTTTTTGATATGTATTTTGTATCTCTTTCATGTTATACAAGGTTCATATGGAAACAACCAGACGCCAGAGTCCAAAGGAAAGTGTCAGGGCCCATTTATGAATAAGAACATGCAATATTCACTTATTTATTTCTGTGATAGTTCATTTAGTATGGTGGTCTCCAACTCCATCCAATTTGCTGTGAAGTCCATGATTTTGTTCTTCTTTATGGCATACTCCATCGTGTATATGTATCACATTTTCTTTAACCAGTCCACTTTAGAAAGGCAGCAGGGCTGTGTTTTTGCTATTGTGAACAATGCAACAATAAACACACGTGTGCAGGTGTCTTTTTGGTAGAGCGATTTGTGTTCCTCCAGGTATATTCCCAGAACAGAGATTGCTGGATCATATGGAAGATCAATGTTTAGTTCTTCTTTTTTTTTTTTTATTGTGATATTGAGGGGTACATTTAAGGGTTAGGTACACAAATATGTCTCGTTCAGGCATCCTTGTTTGTAAGAAGTGTCCCCCCAGCCCCAGACAGGTATTTACTGCCATTAATCGCTTCTCCTATCCCTCCCACCCCCCGCCATCGTTTCCCACCACTGTCAGTCATTTTCTTGTGGTAATACGTTGGGTGATCAAGGTCTACTATATGAGTGACAACATGTGATACTCAGTTTTTTGTTTCTGTGAGAGGTCACTCAGTATTATAGACTCTAGTTCCATCCAGGTTGCTGCGAAATTCATGATTTCATTCTTTCTTATGGCTGCGTAGTATTCCATTGTGTATATGTACCACATTTTTT
>CAUYQG010073350.1:0-14620 GCA_963574415.1 Tarsius wallacei | reverse complement strand
ATCACCTGAGCCCAGCAGGTCGAGGCTGTGGTGGCCATGAGCATGCCACTGCACTCTAACCTGAGTGTCAGAGTAAGACTCCAACTCAAAAAAAAAAAAAAAAAAAAAAACCTGCAACAATGCAAACAGGTGCCAGTCTATGACACTGACACAAAATCTAAGGGTTTTCAAACATCAAAATCAGGTTATCAAGTATTAATAAATTTTAGACAGAAGTAATAAATATAGAAAATATTTTATAAATATATGCCATACTTTAAGTTTTAATTCAAGTATTAGGCAAAAATATTTTTTATTTTTCTCCATTCCTTTTTTTTGGGGGGGGGTCATAGTCTCACTGTTGCCCAGGCTGGAGTGCAGTGGCACACTCACAAGCACTGCAACCTCAACCTGCTGGGCTCAGGCAATTCTTCTGCCTCAGTCTTTCAAGTAGCTGGAACCACAGGCATGCACCACCACACTCGGCTAGTTTTTGATTTATTGTAGAGACCAGGTCTCACCAAGTGGCCTAAACTAGTCTCGAACCCCTGAGCTTAGGCAATCCTTTCTCCTCAGTCTCCCAAAGTGCTGGTATTACAGGCATGAGCCACTGCGCCTGGCCATTTTTCTTCATTCCTAATGCAAACACAAGTAAATCATTTTAAGAGAGTTAAGCAATTTCAAAATAAAATTAAAGCACTATTAAATTTCCCCACAAAATATGCCTTTCTTAATATAGTCAACTCTCAACTTTCCTGGGATAAGGCATGAAGCAATATGAAGAATTCTCAGAACTGCCAACGTCATATCTAAAATTTGGAACATACGCTCTCATTTTTCTAGTAGATATGTTTTCAAGATTCTGTTATGCTTATGTATCTCCTAAATTCACCCCCTATCACTTAAGACATGCCAAGCACTTTCTCAACTCAGAGCTTTTATAACTGCCACACTTCTGCCAGGAATACTCTTCACCCAGATACCCAAATCGCTCATTCCCTTGCTTCCCTCATGTCTTGTCACCTCAGCAGAGGTATTCCGTGACAGGCATAAAAAAATAGCAAGCTCTACTCCTACTTTCAGCACTCTGTGCTCTTTACACAGTTCTGGTTTTCTACACAGCTCTTAGGATTATCTAAGACATGCGTTTGTCTGAAGAAATGTGTATGTTTAAACTTTCACAATTCCTTCTTTCATGTTTGATTTGGTGCACTAGACCCTTCAGACTTGAGGGGCATCTTTGTGCATCGTAAGGAACATTCTTACGATGTGGCATTCTCTTGTGCTAATGTAAGATACTGACGCACAGTTAATATAGCTCCCCAGGCATTCCTCATTACATCTATGTTTCCCTTAATTCTCTTAAAAGAAAATAAACTCAATTGGTATCAAACCTCTAAAAAATTAAAACAACTGTGATGCTATAAAACTTTCTTTTTTCTAGCTAACATGATCTCAGTTCCTCTCAACTTTCCCTTTTTAAGATTAAAAGAAAAAACTGTCTTTACAATTCAATGGGTTTTTTTATATGTTCACAGAACTTTCCAATAAATTTTAGAGCATATTTATCACCCCAAAAAAGAAATCCCATAACCATTAGCAGCCACTCTCCATTTCCCCTCAATTCTCCAATCCTAGGCAACTACTGGTCTAATTTCTATCTCTA
Source organism: Tarsius wallacei (assembly GCA_963574415.1). Lineage (NCBI taxonomy): Eukaryota > Metazoa > Chordata > Mammalia > Primates > Tarsiidae > Tarsius > Tarsius wallacei. The sequence continues at coordinate 12,975 of CAUYQG010073350.1, read as the reverse complement.
TTGATTTGCCTATTTTGGGCATCTTATACAAATGAGACTACATAATAGATGGTGTTTGTGATTGGCTCCTTTCACTTAAGCATAATGTTTTCCAGGTTCATCCATGTTGTAGCATGTATCACACCACTTCACTCGTCTTTATTTGCTATATAATAAAAATATTAGCCGGGCTCGGTGGCTCAGCCTGTAATCCCGCACTTTGGAAGGCTGAGGTGACTGGACTGCCTGAGCCCGCGGGTTCAAGACCCGCCTGGACAACTTGGCGAGACCTTATCTCTACAATAAAATCAAAAAAATTAGCCGGGTGTGGTAGCGCATGCCTGTAGTTCCAGCTACTTGGAAGGCTGAGGCAGAAGGATCGCCGGAGCCCAGCAGGTCGAGGCTGCGGTGGCCAGGAGCAGCCACTGCACTCCAGTCTGGATGACAGAGTGAGACTCCAACTCAAAAAAAAAAAAAAAAAAAATCATTGTACACTTTTATCTATATATTTTATTCCTTCATTAATCCACTGATGGACACTTGGGTTGCTTCCACTGTTTGCCTATTACGTATAATGGTGCTAAAAATATTTGTATACAAGTCGTGCGGACATGCGTTTCCATTTCTCTTAAGTATATACCTAGAGTGGAACTAACATTATTTTAGTTGGAGTCTCACTCTGTCACCCATCTAAAGAGCAGTGGCACACTCACAGCTACTGCAGCCTCGACCTGCTGGGCTTACACAATCCTTCCACGGCGGCCTTCAAGTAGCTGGAACTACAGGTGCACTCTACCATGCCCAGCTAATTTTTTGATTTATTGTAGAGTCAAAGTCTCACCAAGTTGCCCAGGCTGGTCTTGAACCCCTGGTCTCAGGCAATCCTCTCACCTCAGCCTCCCAAATTGCTGGGATTACAAGCTCAAGCCACCACACTCGGCAACGTATTTTTAACTGTATGTTTTCTGTTCCCCTTTTCCCTTTCCCACTATAAGGTCAACTACATAAGATTAGGATTTTCTTATATTGTCTATCTTGGTGCCTAGAACTGTGTCTGGCACATATCACAGGTGTTCAATAGATTTTGTTGAATGTATGAACGGAATAATAGGAACAGTAGAAATGTCTGCTTGCTCTGAACACCACAATTGATCAGAGATGGACAGTAACATATTCAAGGTGGCAAAGAGATCATAATATTGCTGCAGCAAAAAGAGAAAATACCTACATAATACAGACAATTAAAATGTGGTCCTTCATATTAGATCAAAGACTAAAGCTGGTACAGAGTAAGCAAAATGGGTGGGGGCAAAGAATGTGAGATGAGGCAGGACAGGTAGGCAGAAACCAGGTCATGCACATCCCTGCAAAAAGGCTCCGTGTTCTACAGCTAAGAAATCTGTTTAACTTTGCTTAATTCTCAGGCTTTCCAAACTTAATCATGGAAACCTTTCTAAGAAAAAACAGTAACAAGCCAGGTACAGTGTTCCATGGAACATACTTTCAATCACATTACAGCAGTCAAGTTTTGCACTGGCCTAACATTGATACTATTTTTTTTTTAAGAGGTGAGGTGTCAGCATGTTGCCCAGGCTGGAATGCAGTGGCTATTCACAGGTGCACAGTGTACTACAGCTTTGAACTCTAGGCTCACCTCCTGTCTCAGCTTCCCAAGTAGCTGGGACTACCAGTGCACATTCTGGCTACTGAGCCCACCTAAAGTTGGTATATTTTGAAAGAAAACAAAAACACAGGAAAAACAATGAAAAGGAAAATAACACAATATGAACACTGATTGATTTACTTAAATTTTGAGTTTAAAAAAATCAAAAGGTACTGTGCCCCCTCCCCGCCAAAATGAATATAGTAGGCCCAAGACTCCTATCCTTCGAAAGGCCTGCTTTCAAGGATAGCTCTGGCAAGTTTCTGCGAACCTGAATTTGGGGAGTATTCCCACCAATTCCTATCTAATAAGAGTGACTTACTGTGCTGAAACTGTTAGTGCACACAATATGGTTTATGCTGATATCTGGAATTTTGGTACAAGCTAGGAACCCCAGGAGCACAGAGTCTCTAATTAAAACTTCCCTTTTAGACAACATTTGACACATATTGCTACAAGTTGAGGCTTCCTGTGCGACTTCTCTGAGAAAAGACACTTGGCCGTTCATGCTTAGTTTCCTCTGAGCTTTACCCCATGAGACTTTCCCCTTGTGATTTTGCTCTGTCTTCTTTGCCTATAATAACTCTTAGCTGTGAGTGGCACTGCATGTTGAGTCCCCTGAGTCCTCCTAGTCAATCATCAAACCTGGGGGTGGTCTTGGGGATTCCAAGACAGATATGGTGAAATGTCTTTCCTCTACTGTCCTCCAGTCTCCCAAAATGATACTACCTTGTTTTGGAATAAATATCTAGTTGGTATTTGGGTATAAAGCTATTTTTTTTTAATCTGCAAAGAAATCACCATTAAGATCAGAATTGTGGTTACCTTTAAGAGGAGGAAGAAAATGTTTGCAATTGGAGAAAGGAGACTTTTGGAATGCTCAGAGTGTTCTATTTCATGGCCAGGATGATGTCAGCTTTAAAATAATTTATTTACAAGTAAGATCCCAGGTCTGGCACAGTGGCTTACGCCTGTAATCCCAGCACTGTCGGAAGCCGAGGCAAGAGGATGGCCTGAGCCTAAGGGTTCAAGACCAACCTGGGCAACTTGGCGAGACCTTATCTCTACAATAAATAAATTTAAAAAATTAGCCAGGCATGGTGGCGTGCGCCCGTAGTTCCAGCTACTTGGAAGGCTGAGGCTGAAGAACTGCCTGAGCCCGGTAGGTCGAGGCTGTGGTAGCTGTAAGCGTGCCACTGTACTCCAGCCTGGGTGACAGAGTGAGACTTTGACTAAAAAATAAAATAATGTAATAATAAAAGTGAGATCTCATCTCTACAGAAAAAAAGAAAGGAAAATTAGCCAGGTACAGTACTGTGTGTCTGTAGTTCCAGCTACTTCAGAGGCTGAGGCAGGAGGATCATTTGAGACTGGGAGTTTCAGGCTGGAATGAGTTGTGATCGTGCCACAGCACTCCAGCCTGAGCAACAGAGTAAAACTCTATCTTAATAATAATAATAATAATAATAATAATAATAATTTAGCCAGGCATGGTGGTGCACACCTATAGTTCCAGCTACTTGGAAGGTTGAGACAGAAGGATCACCAGAGCCCAGCAGGTCGAGGGCCGCATGCCACTGCCCTCCAGCCTGGGTGACAGAGTGAGACTCCAACTCAAAAATTAATAATAATAATAAGCCGGGCTCGGTGGCTTAGCCTGTAATCCCGTGCTTTGGGAGGCTGAAGTGAGTGGATTGCCTGAGCCCGCAGGTTCGAGACCCGCCTGGGCAACTTGGCGAGACCTCATCTCTACAATAAATCAAAAAATCAGCCGGGCATGGTAGCGCATGCCTGTAATTCCGGCTACTCGGAAGGCTGAGGCGGAAGGATCGCTGGAGCCCAGCAGATTCAAGGCGGTGGCCAGGAGCAGCCACTGCACTCCAGTCTGGGCGACAGAGTGAGACTCCAACTCAAAAAAATATATATAATAATAATAATAATAATAATTGTTTTTAAAAAGTCAAACTTGCTTAATGTATTTTGCATGTGTATTATTATTTCACATTTTAAAAAATGTTTTGTTGGAGATATTGTAAGTTTGAAAGCTTCAGCTGGAACCTTGAGACTAAATCCATTTCCTATATAAAAGAATGAACAGAAAGCTACAGGAAATTATGATGATTTGGGGGCTGGAAAAGGAAAAAACTGAGTAGGCTGTGAAAAAACACTAATCCGGCTGGGTAGTGACCAGTTAAGAAGCGGCACTGGAATGAGGCTTATACCAAATTGAGAAATCACCCCTTTCCTCTATGCTACCAGAAAGTTTTGAATACACTTCAATTTTAGTACTTAACCACTCTATAAGGGCAACGAATTAAGGTTTCCTTGTCCTCATGCAAACTAAGTTCCTAGAGTACTAGGACAGTGTCTTATTTCAGTACCTGTATTTTCAAGGACTTTAAAGAGTACCTGGCTCATAATTAACCCTAATAAACGAATGCTTATAATGGAGAATAAAATCAGGAAAGGCCCATATCACAGAAGCTGAGAAGGGAGAGTACCTGAAGAATTCCATTTTCAGTTCTGAATTTTCTTCACTCTCCTTTTTTCCTACCTTCAGCAACCTCTCAGGTCATCACTTTTTACTAATTCTGCCCACTCTACTGCTACCACTCTATTTTGCCTTTGGCAATGACCTGAATGCCACCTATGTCCAAGACACTTAGCCTGGTCCTGTTAGGGATACAAAAAGGCCCTTCTTACAGCCTAGTGCATATAAATAACATACCAGGTGAAAGTGAGTACAAAGAGAAAGAATATAACATGCAATAGAAGTCAGAGGATGGTGATGAGGCTTTCACTGAAAGGTAACATTTTGGTCTGGTCCTTAAAGGACGTTAGAGTTTAACCATGTAGAAATGTAGATAATGCATTGCAACTGAGAAAACAGCTTGAGAATTAATAGGTACCACAATAGCCAAGATGTAGAAACAACATAAATGTCCATCAACAGAAGAATGGATGAAGAAAAAAAAACGTGGTAAGAAGGAAATATGGTGACAACATGGATCAATCTTGAAGACATTATGCTAAGTGAAATAAGCCAGTCACGAAAAGACAAATACTGTCTAATTCTACTTATATGAGGTATTTATCTAGGCCTAGTCAGTACACAGAATGACTAGTGACTATCTAAAATAGTCAGATTTATAGAATCTAAGAGTGGAATGTTAGTTGTCAGGAGGCAGGAATGGGGAGGAAATGCAGACTTATTGATCAACAGGCATAAAGTTTCAATTAAGCAAGATGCACAAGCTCTAGAGATATGCTGCACAACACTGTACCTACAGTCAACAATAATGCATGACACACTTAAAAATGTGTTAAGAGGACAGCTTTCAAAGTGTATTCCTACCAAAATTAAATTAAAAGACTAGGACAACACCCGTGAAGGATAAGTGCTAGGAAGCAAGGCAAGCAAGGAAGGTTTGAAAGCTGAGTACGTAAGAGAGAACAAAAAAGAAAGAAGCAAAGATGATGCCATCGTTCAACTAGGTAGAGCTGACAAAATGGAGCAGCCAGTGACATACAGGAAAACCAGAAGAATATGGTCTTAAAATAATTCAAGAGGAAACTGAAATGGCCGAAAACTTAAAGAGAGCTGATGCTTTATCATTTTTTTTTACAAGTATTGCTGCAAAAAGGTGGAGAGAAGTGAGGCAGTAGTGGAGAGGAATGCTGGAGTCTGAAAACATACGTGCGAGTAAGAGGAAGAGAGTAAAGCAAATGAATGACTATGCAGGGCACACAGGAAGCCCGTAGTCACCTGGGGTGACTGTTCCCCACCTTCCACACACCTCTCCCTCCACTTTAAACTGCCACAGCTGAAGAGGGGAGAGGGGAAGGGAAGGGCACTCCTGGCACTGAACAGGTAGAGGCCAAGAATGCTGCTAAACGTGGAGGGATTTAAAAAGGACCAGATTCATTTGGAAGAAACCAAATGCTTATTCTCACATGCTGACGCTTCAGCTACCTTCAATGCACTCTCTGCTGGATGCCAGGCACCTATCGAGATGTTTTCTCCACTGCTCAAAACAGTTTGTGAACTCGTCCATTTTGATGCCTTTTAGTGTTTCTGCCCTTTTTTGTTTCCCCTCTTCCACACTGGCAAAACATTCCCCTTTGAGGACTTTCTTCTATCCGGAGAAACAAAAAACAAGTTGCTCAGGGCAAGGTCGGATAAATAGGGTCATGCCATTTCGGGTCAAAAACTGCTGAAAACTCAGGGCGGTGGGGACAGGTGCGCTCATAAATCATCCATCATGAAATGAACAAAAGCACTGAAAGGCTCTCCAAGGCCGGGCTCGGTGGCTCAGTCTGTAATCCCAACACTTTGGGAGGCCGAGGTGAGTGGATTGCCTGCACCCACGGGTTCGAGACCTGCCCGGGCAACTTGGCGAAACCTCACCTCTACAATAAACCAAAAACTAGCCGGGCGTGGTGGCACGCACCTGTAGTTCCAGCTACTTGGAAGGCTGAGGCAGAAGGATCGCCGGAGCCCAGCAGGTCGAGGCTGCGGTGGCCGGGAGCGTGCCACTGCACTCCAGTCTGGGTGACAGAGTAAGACTCCAGCATAAAAAAAAAAAAATAAAGGCTCTCCAAAAACAAATTTACTGAACCCAAATGCAACAACACCAGCTGATACACTGATGCTGATGGATTCCAAAACACTTACTTATGGGGGGAAGCCTGTGCTACAAGAGGCCAACCTCCAAAAAACATTTCTGGATTTTCCTGGGAGTCCCCTCTCATACTACAAGGCAAAGAATCGTCCTCCACAACAAAGAAGTATTTGGCCCCAAATGTCAAGAGTACTAAGCGCAAGAAACCCCACAGCAGACTGCAAGGGATACAGAAGACAGATTAACCAAAGAAACCAAGTCTTTGGTAAAGCGGGACATTCATGAAGAAGACCTCTATCTACCGACCTGAGCATGATGACATGATGACAAAAGTAGCTTTAAGGTATTTTTTACTTGAAAAGTCTATTGAAGTATACTGACATTCCAACTTTTCCAATAAACATATAAATACAATGTTCACGTGTCTCTTTTTTTTTTGAGTTCGGGTCTCACTCTGCCGCCCAGGTTGGAGTGCAGTGGCACACTCATGGTCACTGCAGCCTCGATCTGCTGGGCTCAGGCAATCCTTCTGCCTCAGCCTTCCAAGTAGCTGAAACTACAGGCGCACGCCACCACACCCGGCTAGTTTTTGCAATTAATTGTAGAGACAAGGTCTCGCCAAGTTGCCTACGCTGGTCTCGAAACCCCAGGCTCAGGTAATCCTCTCGCCTCGGCCTCCCAAAGTGCTGGGATTACAGACTGAGTCACCGCACCCACCCTTGTTCATGTCTTAAATCATTATTCACTCTGTGACTATTTGAACAAATAAATCATTTATCTTTTGAGATACAGTCAAGGTTTAAGACATGAGATACTTTTTAGAAACTTCTGTATACACACGGAAATCACATACATTAAGAGGTTAACAAATACAAATGATCAGAGTCCACTTACTAGCGCAATTTTGTTTTATAAACTTTCCAACATACCCTTTAGAAACTAATACAAATGATCTACATTTGAACAGTTCACAGAGGGATAATATGCAAAGAAGGCCTACAAAGCACCAACCTTTTTTAATTTAATTTTTTTTTATTTTAAAGATTTGGGGTACAATTCAGAGTCAGGTATACAAATATTCATAATGCAGGTGCCCTTGTGGATGAAGTGTGCCGCCACCACCCCCTTTCCTCCCCTTGCCAGATTCCCACTACTGCCAACACCCCCCCCCATCCGCCAGTTTCCCCATACTGCTGATCCTTTTCTTTTTTTTTTCTTTTGAGTTGAAGTCTCACTCTGTCACCCAGGCTGAAGTGCAGTGGCACGCTCACAGCCACCGCAACCTTGACCTGCTGGGCTCCGGCGATCCTTCCGCCTCAGCCTTCCAAGTAGCTGGAACTACAGGCGCGCACTACCACACCCAGTTAATTTTTTCTTTATTGTAGAAACAAGGTCCCACCAAGTTGCCCGGGCTGGTCTCAAACCCCTGGGCTCAGGAAGCCACTTGCCTTGGCCACCCAAAGTTCTGGGATTACAGGCTGAGACACTGAGCCCGGCCACCAATCCTTTTCCTGTAGTATTACAATAATTATTCAAGGTCCACTTCTAAGTGAGAACACGTGGTACTCAGTTCTTTGTCTCTGTGACCAGTCACTCAGTATTACAGATTTTAAGTCCATACAAGTTGCTGTGAAGTTCGTGATTTTGCCTTTCATGGCTATGTATTCCATAGCGTATATGTACCACATTTTTAAAATCCAGTCCTCTTTCAATGGGCAGCATGGTTGGTTCCACGTTTTTGCTATTGTGACCAATGCTGCAACAAACATACGTATGCAGGTATCTCTTTCCTTTTAAGTGCTTTGAGTTCCTCCAGGTATACTCCCAGGAGGGGGATTGCAGGGTTGAATGGAAAGTTGATTTTTAGATCTTTTAGGAATTGCCGAACTGTTTTCCACAGAGACTGTATTAGTTTACACTCCCACCAACAGTGTAGAAGTGTTCCCTTTTCGCCTCATCCTCTTTAGCATCTGCTGTTTTTTAAGTTATTGATGATGGCCATCCTGACTGGAGTTAGGTGGCATCTCAGTGTGGTATTAATTTGCATGTCTTTGATGACTAGTGAGGCTGGGCATTTTTTCATGTATCTGTTGGCTCTGCTCATATGTCTTCTTTTGAGAATTGTCTATTTGTATCGTTTGCCTACTTTGTAATGGGGTTGTTTTTTACTTTTCGGCACATTTGTCTTCCTTGTAGATCCTAGATGTTAAGCCTTTGTCAGACATACAGTTGGCAAATATTCTCTCCCAGTGTGTGGGTTGTCTCCCTGCTCTCTCAATGGTTTATTTGGCTTTGCAGAAGCTTATCAGTTTGATGAGGTCCCACTTGTCTATCTTACCTCTTGTGGCATGGGTGCTTGGGGTTTTGGTCAGGAATTGGCTGCCAGTTCCAATTTCCATAAGGGGTTTCTGCATTTTCTAAAAATTTTATAGTTTGAGGTTTTATGTTTAGGTTTAGAGTTGGTTTTTGTGTATGGTGATAGGTAAGGGGTCTTGTTTTAATCTTCTGCAGTTTTCCCAGCACCATTTACTGAATAGGTTCTCCTCTCCCCAGTGGTTGGTGGTGGAGGCTTCATCGAAGATAAGTTGGTTAAGAAATTGAGGTTTTGCTTCTGGAGTCTCAACTCTGTTCCATTGGTCTATATGCCTGTTCTTATACCAATACCAGGCTGTTTTGATTATTGTAGCTTTATAATAAAGTTTAAAGTCTGGGAGTGTGATACCTTCTGCTTTGTTTTTGTTTTGCTGTGGACTGTTTTAGCTATTTGGTGGTCGTTTAAGTTTCCATATGAATTTCTGTATTGTCATTTCCAGGTCTGAGAAGAATGCTACTGGTAATTTAATGGGTATTGCGTTAAATCTGTAGATTGCCTTGTGTAAGATGGACATCTTAACAATGTTGATTCTTCCAATTCATGAATGTGGAATATTTTTCCATTTGTTTGTGTCATCTTTGATCTCTCTGACCAGCATTTTATAGTTTTCACTGTAAAGATGTTTCACATATCTAGGTAGGAAAATGCCAAGGTATTTCATTTTTGTGTGTGGCTACTGTGAATGGGACTGTGCTTTTTATTTGGGTTTCTGTTTGGTTATTGTTGGTGTATAGAAATGTGACTGTCTTTTGCACATTTATCTTATGCTCTGAGTCTTTGCCAAAGTCCTTTAGCAGTGCAAGGAGGTTTTGAATAGATTCTCTTGGGCTTTCGAGGTATAGAATCATATCATCTGCAAAGCGGGATAACTTGATTTCCTTTTTTCCTATTTGGATACCATTGTTCTTCTTCTCTTGCCTAATTGCTCTAGCTAGGACTTCCAAAACTATGTTGAAAAGGAGGGGTGAGAGTGGGCATGCTTGTCTTATTTCAGTTTTCAGGGGAAATGCTTTCAATTTCTGTCTGTTTAGCAGTGTGCTGGCTGTGGGTTTCTCATAGAGGACTCTTACTATTCTGAGGTATGTTCCATCTATGGCTAGATGTTCGAGGGTTTTTATCAAGAAGGGGTGCTGTATTTTATCAAAAGTTTTTTCTGCGTCTAATGGTATAATCATGAAAGCACCAATTTTTAAAGCTGCAAAGTGATGCTGTTATGTAGTAAAGAGTAAAAAGGAATTAACAGTGATTATTTTTAAAATGAGGTTGCAAGCACAATTAATTTGATCATTAAAAATTCACTCGCGCGCAGTGCGGTACGCCTCCCAGGTCATTTATGGTCCAGACCGCTTTCCCTAAACACCTTTCCAGCAGTTTCTATTTTGGCGTTGAAGACTGGTCTCAGCAGTGGCCCTCTGTCGTCGCTGGGAACTAGAGACAACCATCATTATACCAGCTTGAGCCATGCGCTGCAAACACAGTGCTATATTTCTTCTCCAAGTAACTGGATGACTCAACAGTACAGACCATATAGTTTCTTCACTAAATGTACGTAGAATGGCCACAAACTTCCTGTTTCATGAAATAGGAAAATAAAAGGTGCTTTGTATCTTAATTTTTATTTTCCTTTCTTAAATGAATTAACATTTTACTGATTGGTTTTATGATGTACTATTAAAATAAAAATGTTCCTTGATAAAAAAAAAAAAAAATTCACTCTGTGGGCTGGGCTTGGTGGCTCAGCCTGTAATCCCAGCACTTTGAGAGGCCAAGGCAAGTGGACTGCCTGAGCCCGTGAGTTTGAGACCAGCCCAGGCAACTTGGCAAGACCTCGTCTCTACAATTAAAAAAAAAAAAAAAATCAGGCGGGCACAGTTGCGCTTGCCTGTAATTCCAGCTACTTTGAAGGCTGAGGGGGAAGGATCGCTGAAGCCCAGCAGGTAGACACTGGGGTGACCGTAAGTGTGTCACTGCACTCCAGTCTGGGCAATTGAGTGAGACTCCAACTCAAAAAAAAAAAAAATTCACTTTGTATCATAAGTAAGCAGGAAACTACTACTGTATTTATTGGCACATGTACTATGTGAAAAGTGTAAGAGGAATTTAATCAAAACACTTTGCTCTCAAATAAAAAAACTTTCATTCATTTAAATATTTTCTGAGCAACTACTACATGCTAAGTACGTGAGTATATAACAATGATTTTTTGCTCTAAAGGTGCTTAAAGTCTAGCAAAGTCGAGCAAACTGGTAAACAGGCCATTACAATGCAGAAGAAACACAGATCAGTAGAGATGATGAACTCTAGAGCCAAACTGCCTGGGTTTAGATCCAGTTCTTCTAACTGTATGTTCTTGGGCAAATTCTGTATATTCTTGGTGTCTGATTTACTTTTTTTTCTTTTTTTTTTTTTTAACAGATGAGGAAATTAAGCTTCAAACAGGTTGAGTGACCTGCTTTAAGATCATAAAACTATAAACATTAGTCAGAATCTGAATGGAGGTTTGACTCCCAGTCCAGCGTTGTGACAACTATATCTAAAAACTAAACAATGCTGAAAAATGGGAACTATTTTGAATCCTGTAGTTTATGTTCTACGCATTGGATTAAAGTGCTTTCAGTTTGTCCCAACCTTAATGTTCATATAATGTCAATTTATAAAACTCAGTATCTTACGTTCTTAAAGCTACTATATTATTTGAGACAGTAAGGGTGTCTGAAAGCGTCAATTCTCAAAGCCAAAATGTTAAAAGAGACAAAAACAGCTTACATTAAAAAAATTTAAATTTGTTCTGCAAATAAATTAAGTGCTGAATGTTTGAGTTTCATTATAAATGTAGAATCAGGAGGCACTTGAAAAGTTTCTTCTAAATTATGCCTCCCTTTGAAATTTTGGATTCTGATAACTACCAGTACCATAAACTTAAAAAGAAAACGTTACCTCATTTTAAAAATGATACTGTACCAGGAACAAGTCAAGGATGCCTGCTTTTGCCACTTCTAGTCAACATAGTACTACAAGTCCTAGCCGAGCAATTAGGCAAGAAAAATAAATAAAAAGCATTCAAATTGGAAAAGAAGTCAATTAACTCTGTTTGCAGATAACATGATCTTCTATGTAAAAATCTCTAAAGGTTACACACACACACACACAAATTAAATTCAGCAAAGTTGCAGAATACAACATCAACACACAAAAAAAGAGCTGCATTTTTTTTTTTTTGAGTTGGAGTCTCACTCTGTCGCCCAGACTGGAGTGCAGTGGCCACTCCCGGCCACCACAGCCTCGACCTGCTGGGCTCCGGCGATCCTTCCGCCTCAGCGTTCCCAGTGGCCGGAATTACAGGCATGCGCTACCACGTCCGCTAATTTTTTGATTTATTGTAGAGATGAGGTCTCATCAAGTTGCCCAGGTGGGTCACGAACCCGCGGGCTCAGGCAATCCACTCACCTCAGCCTCCCAAATCGCGAGATTACAGGCTGAGCCACCAAGCCCAGCTATGAGCTGCATTCTTATGCACTAACAATAGACAACCCAAAAGAGAAATCAAGAAAAGAATCCTATCTATAATCACATCAAAAAAATGAAATTTGGTCAGGCTCAAGCCTGTAATCCCAGCTCTTTAGGAGGCAGAGGCAAGAGGACCCGCCTGAGTCCAGGGGTTTGAGACCAGCCTATGCAACTTGGAGAGACCTTCCTTGTCACCACAATAAATCAAAAAATGAGCCAGGTGTGGTGGTATGCGCCTGTAGTTCTAGCTACTTGGAAGGCTGAGACAAAGGATCACCTGAGACCAGCATGTTGAAGCTGCACTGGCCAAAAGCGTGCCACTGCACTCCAGGCTGGCCAACAGAGTCTCTCGACTCAAAAATTAAAAATAAAATAAAATAGGAATGAGCTTAACCAAGGAGACAAGACTTTTACAATGCAAACTAAATAACACCATAGAAAGAATTAATGACACAAATAAGTGGAAAGACATAAAACATATTTTATATGTCAATACTACCCAAAGCAATTTACAGATTCAACACAATTCTGTAACAAAATCCCAACAGTCTGCCGGGCTCGGTGGCTCAGCCTGTAATCCTGCGCCTTTGGGAGGCTGAGGTGAGTGGATTGCCTGAGCCCGCGGGTTCGAGACTCGCCTGGGCAAGCGAGACCTCATCTCAACAATAAATCAAAAAATTAGCCAGGCATGGTAGCGCGCGCCTGTAGTTCCAGCTACTTGGAAGGCTGAGGCGGAAGGATCGCCGGAGCCCAGCAGGTTGAGGCTGCGGTGGCCGGGAGCGGCCACCGCACTCCAGTCTGGGCGACAGAGTGAGACTCCAACTCAAAAA
>CAUYQG010073349.1:0-10707 GCA_963574415.1 Tarsius wallacei | reverse complement strand
CAGCTTTTTTTGAGTTGGAGTCTCACTCTGTCGCCCAGACTGGAGTGCAGTGGCCGCTCCCGGCCACTGCAGCCTCAACCTGCTGGGCTCCGGCAATCCTTCCGCCTCAGCCTTCCAAGTAGCTGGAACTACAGGCGCACGCTACCACGCCCGGCTAATTTTTTGATTTATTGTAGAGATGAGATCTCACCAAGTTGCCCAGGCGGGTCTCGAACCCGCAGGCTCAGGCAATCCACTCACCTCAGCCTTCCAAAGAGCAGGATTACAGGCTGAGCCACCGAGCCCAGCTTTTTTTTTTTTTTTTTTTGTAGAAAGGGGGGTCTTGCTGTTTCCTAGGCTGGTCTTGAACTCCTGGGCTCAAGCAATCCTCCCACCTTGACCTTTCAAAATGCTGGAATTACAGACCTGAGCCACCTAGCCCTGCCTTCTTTCCTCACTCTCAACATCACCAACACCGATCACTCCCATCCCTCCCCTGGGCAAACCTTCCTGCCTTTTAGGAGTCATATTCACCTCATCTCTCCGACAAAACTGTAAGCAGTCCAAGGTCAGCTGCTGACCCTGTCTTGTTTATCCTGTGCCCCTCCGGGCCTGGCCCAGCAACTTACACCACCTAGGCCCTGCACATTTCCTTATTAAGCTCAGTTGATTCTAACCAAACTGGGATTGAATTAAATCGAATTGACCTCAATGAACCTGGGTCAAAGTAAGTAATAAATTAGGCCTGGATCAATTTATTGCAAAGTGATCATCTGAAATAAAACAGGAATAGAACTAGAATTTGTGAGAAGGAAAATACAGGGCATCTTCCCACTCCACATTCCCAATATCCTTTCAAAAATCACCAGTAAATTAATAATAGCAAGTACTATCAATTCATTTACACCTGCAATGAGATGTCGAGTGGGACTATTCTTCTTGCCCTAGGTTTGATGTCTAGGACTTATGACCAAAAAACAAGGAGAACATCCACACACTACAAGATCTGGGGCCAAAAATCTTACCACAGAGAAAAGATAGCAGAACTATGTTTATTGAAGCCCCATTACCACACCTCCCATACCCCCCCCCACCCCGAGTCAATACCAGTGACTACCAACTCCATTGGCCTGTATATCTTCATTAAAGGACAAATATTGTGCATTTCCAATTTGCAAAATGAAATATAATGGGCGGGCCAGGTGCGGTAGCTCACACCTATAATCACAGCAATTTGGGAGACCAAGGCAGGAGCATCACTTGACGCCAGATCAAGTCCACCCTGAGCAATAGAGCAAGACCCCATCTCTACAAAAAAAACAAATTAAAAAATTATCTGGGTGTGGTAGTGTGCACCTGTAGTCCTAGCTAATTATGAAGGTGGGAATGGAGACTTGCTTGAGCCTAGGAGTTCAAGGCTACAGTGAGCTAGGATCGCACCACTGTACTCTGGTCTGGGTGACAGAGCGAGACTATTTAACTTTATAGAAATAATAAACATAAAAAAGATATGTTACTAAAATAACAATATGCGTTTCCTGGGACACAACACTAGAAGCCATAATAAAGCAGTCAGTTGTTTGGGCCAGCTTATAATGAATAAATTTGGATTAAAAAGAAAGTAAACGAATACAAAGTTGAATATGGCCAGGCATGGTGGCTCATGCCGGGAATCCCATCACTTTGGGAGGCCAAGGCAGGAGGATCATGAGCTCAGAAGTTCGAGACCAGCCTGAGCAACAAGCAAGACCCCTGTCTCCACAAAAAATAAAAAAATTAGTCAGATATCGTGATGGTTGCCTGTAGTCCCAGCTACTTGGGAGGCTGATGCTAGGAGTTTGCTACTTGGGATTGCTTGAGCCCAAGAATTTGAGGCTACAGTGAGCTGTGATCATGTCATTATACTCCATCCTGGGTGACAGAGTGAAACCCTGTCTTGATGAATGAATGAATGAATGAAAAGTTGAATATCATTGACACTTTGTCTTTATATTTAATATATCAAAATAAAGGGTAAACAAGTAAATTTATTTTTATACATAGACTTATTGCCAATCGGACAGATAAAATGTGGACTGACATATTGACAACTTAAGCAGTACAACTATTCTTGCCATCAGTGATGTGATTGCTCAAATGATGAACAGTTATTGACCAATTTCCAAAGAAATAAGTACTGTTTGATCTTTCCTTGATTTACATGGTAGTTATGTTTCTGGAAAATTTGGTGTATATTTAAGCTATACAAAAATACTTTGTGTTTTTTACATAAGATGGAATCAAGTTCTAGGCCCAGATAGTTATAAAACATCTGGGGAGTGCACCAGAAAGATGTGCAATTGTAAGCCGATTCTTCTTGGTATGGAATTGTCTTGTGCATTGCAGGAATCTGGAACTCCTGGCCCTGTCCAAAGTCTCAGAAGGTCTCCCAATCACTGTGACAACTCTTAACAGCCCCACATATTTCCAAAGTGCCCCTAGGAGATGATGCTGCCCCTATTGGGGACCACTGCCCACTGGAAGAATGACTGGGGAGGAAGAGAAGTCTAAGACAGACACCAGCATGGCTGGGGATGAGGCGGCAGCTTCCCACCCAAACCCAGTAACGGGGAGGGCACCAAGCTCACTGGATATAGAAACTGAGGCTGCCAGCAGGAAAAAGGAGACTGTCATCTCCTTCTCCTGGCTGGATAACCACAGCAGACTTCCTCTTCTGCCTCAGTGTCGAAGAGAATTGGAGAGATTTGGAGGGGGAAGAGGCGGTCCACCACTTGGAGCAGCTGCATGCCTACCACCCGACCTGGCAATGAGCATGAGTTTCCCAGGGAATAATTGGACATAGCGCATTGCAGGGAGCGGGCTTAAGCCATCTTGCTATTATTCTACCCAAGAGTCAGTCTATTGGTGAGGTTGCCCAACCACAGGAGAATGCTGCACAGAGCTCCCTCATGGGGGCAGAGGTGGAGGGAGAGCAGGGGGCTAGAGGTGGGGCTGGGTTCAGATCATCTGAGCAAGGAGTTGGACAGCAAGGGAGGGGAAGGGGCTTTTAAGAACTGCTGCATGAATTTGGCCACACTGGAGGCATGGGAGTTGGCCTGCTTGTGCTGGTTAAATGGCAATATTAAAATAGAGATCATAAGACTGGGGGGACAAGATCTTTTGTAGCAGTAAGACACCAAACTATAAACAAGACCTAAGGCCATTCCGGGCAAAGGTTAAGTCATGCACCCCTCCATTTAAAGAATAAACTATGTTCTAACTGCCACAAGATTTTTGCTTTTTCTGTAGCAGCTGAACAAGCACTGGCCTCAGGATAAACAATACTGAACCAATTTATAGCCCATCTACTTCCAGATGCCAACTTACCCCCTTGTTCCACTAGCCGTAACTACAGCCTTGATTGGACAAGAAGTTGATTTCAGTAACTTACCCCTGATAAGAGGCCACCGACCATTGACTGGTTCTGGTCCGTTTACAGAGGCTGCACACTGAGTAGTGTTGTATCCCGGTTTCACCTTTTGGTATAGGGCCTAATGGTAATACAGCGAAATATTGTCTCCTTCAATGTGAACATGGGTCGTATGTAATACGCATGTTTGTTCAGTATGCACATGTTAAGACCTCTTTAGTGAATATACATGGCTCCTCCTAAAACCTGTTGAATATGTATGCTTCGTCAACCCTTTCAGCTGAAAGCTTTTGCCCTAACCCCTCCTCTTTTGAAGGGCCTGCCTCTAGGTTCTGCCAAACGCTATACTTCCCAGCCTATGGAATGGCCAGCCTACAGGCTGTCACCCTTTATGACAAGTAAAGTTCTCCTCTGCAAATGTATGGACTTTGGGTTCTTGGTTGACAGCAACCAGTTAAGTAAAGACAAATTTGCTCTTTTTCCCTCCACTCTCTTTTCCCTACACAGAGAAGGAGTAGGAGCCTTGAGCGGCGAGGAAAAATATAGAGCTTTGAATGACATGGGAGACCGAAATTTTACAGTATACCACTAAGGTTTTATTTATTTATATTTAGGGGGTACAACTGCAAATTGCTTACATGCATACATTGCACTGTGGTGAAGTCTGGGCTTTTAGTAGACCTATCACCAGAATAGTGAACAACGTGCCCAGTAGGTAATTTTTCAACCCTCACTCCCCTCACATCTAAACTTTTGTAGTCTCCAGTATCTATTCCACTCTGTATCAGATTAAATTTTAACAAGTGAATGTGAAGATATGATTATAGAAGATGTTGTTAAACATACCTAAGATGTTACTAAAACATAAAGAATAATTTGATGGAATACAGTTGGGACTTGAGAGCAGCTAGTGAAAGAAATCAAAATGTTTAATGTCTATTATCAAACAAGTTGAGATGCCTCACCAACCTAGTCACATACCTAACTTTGTCCCATAATTGATTTAAAGTAGCTGCTAAGAAACCCTTTAACAAAATGGAAAATGAAAACTAGAATCACAAGGTACATAAGCTGAATAGCATGGTTATCAAGGAGAAGGAAAGATAAGTCAGAAATCCACTGAATTTTCAGTCCTGTGACGTCATTAGGGTTAGGCCACTCATTTGGTTCTGATTGCCCAAGATACCAAAACAGAGAGGAGAACCTGCTACATTAACTGACAAAGGGATAAAATATGTGAAAAACATCCTCCCTTCCAACTGGTCTAGGAGGTATACAAAATGGTCAAGGAATGAACACCAGTGACTGTCATTATCCAATGCTCCGCCCCCATTGTTCTGATGATTTAGATATGCCTTCCAATTAATAATATGCTTTGGATTAATAATACTGGTGACTACAATGGGTTGAGCATCCCTATGTGCTCGGGACAGTGCTGGCACTTCTACAATCACTCCCATTTTATAAACAGGACTCCTGAGGCTCGTGGAGATTAAATAACTGGGCAATGTTGTCTCAGTTCACAAGTGGCAGAACCAGAGTTTGAAGTCAGGTCTGCTGGCTCCAAAGCCACACTCTTCACCAAACCCAGCTGTATACTGAATGTTGTTATGAGAAATGAAAAATGAGAAAATAGTGACAGCGCTGGCTTAACAAGAGCCCCTAAGGATTGGAGGGCCTTGGTTAGCTGGGGGAGTGAATCCCCCTGATGTCATCTCGCAGTTTTGTAGACCCAACACTGTGACAATAGTGGGTGACACTGGTCTGTCACACGAGCACAAGATGTTTGAAAACACCACTGGGGGGGGTAGGTTATTCTCCGTGGTAGCTGACCTTTCATGTCATGAAATGAGAGTCCACACCTCTCTTACTATATCCACAGAATAAACTTGAAGATTGTATTTTGTTTGTTCATTATTTCAAATGAAGTATAGGATGGCTTTTTTTTTTTTTTAAGTTTGCTCATTCAGCTTTTACAGTAAAGCTTTTGTTTCACAACTTAATGTAAGGTCTGATTTCCCTGAATCTGTGATCTAATTGTTCTGAGATGACTTTGCTCAGAAATAGGGAGGATGCTAAAGGGTAGTAAAAATGAGTTGAGTTTGGAATCTGAAGACCTCGGTTCAAGCTTTGTCCACTTAAATTATCTTGTGTGATCTTGAGCCTCAATGCTCTCATTTACAAAATTGGGATAATAAATTCTATTATTCAGAGAAAAGATTAAAATAAATATGTAAAAAATTTATAAACTCTAAATTGAAGCCAGGTTCGGTGGCTCAGCCTGTAATCCCACGCTTTGGGAGGCTGAGGTGAGTGGATTTCCTGAGCCCACGGGTTCGAGACCCGCCCGGGCAACTTGGCGAGACCTCATCTCTACGATAAATCAAAAATTAGCCGGGCGTGGTAGCACGCGCCTGTAGTTCCAGCTACTTGGAAGGCTGAGGCGGAAGGATCGCAGGAGTCCAGCAGGTCGAGGCTGCGGTGGCCGGGAGCGACCACTGCACTCAAGTCTGGGTGACAGAGTGAGACTCCAACTCAAAAAAAAAAAAAGAAAAAAAAACAACAACCTCTAAATTGAAATGAAAATATACAATATTACTTCTCTGGGTTGAAGAGGTTCAAGAGGTAAGCAGCTAGCTGAAAGAGTACTAGGTTAAAAGTAATGAGATCTCAGTATTTACCTAGCCTGGGTCCCAGTAAATGACCTACCACTCTAATTGACATTCCAGCTTTAAAAAATCATGCTTTTTTTAAATTCAGAGTCTCACTCTGTTGCCCAGGTTGGAGTGCAATGAAGCAATCATGGCTACCGCAGCCTTGATCTGCTGGGCTCAGGCGATCCTTCCACCTCAGCCTTCTAAGTAGCTGGGACTACACGCATGTGCCACCATGCCTGGCTAACTCTTTGATTTATTGCAGGATGAGGTCTTGCCATATTGTCCAGACTGGTCTCAAATTCCTGGGCCCAGGCAATCCTCTCACCCTGGCCTCCCTAAGTGCTGGGATTACAGGCATGAGCCATCACTCCCAGCCTAATCATACATTTTTTTTAGCTACCGAATAAGGTTCGACTAGATGTTATCAAAAGCCCCCCCCCCTTTTATTTTTTGAGTTGGAGTCTCAATATTGCCCAGACTGGAGTGCAGTGGCCGCTCCCGGCCACTGCAGCCTCGACCTCCTAGGCTCAGGCGATCCTTCCGCCTCAGCCTTCCAAGTAGCCGGAACTACAGACGCTCGCTACCACTCCTAGCTAATTTTTGATTTATTGTAGAGATGAGGTCTCGCCAAGTTGCCCAGGCGGGTCTCGAACCCACGGGCTCAGGAAAAGCCCCTTTTTAATTGTTGAGAATTTTGGCTTTTGACTGCTAACCTCCATTTGTTTTTATGTTTATGTAGGAATATAAATTTAAATCAGGGATATTATTGCCTAGATTTCTATTTTGGAAAAGTATGTGACGACTCCTAACCCTTGATATTTGTATATAACACATGTAAAATCACTCAAAGTGACTTTTAGAATATTTTTATCTGCTAGGAGATTTGAACAAAAGTATATGAGCACATAATTTCAAATTTTCAGTGTAGTAAAACCTTTAATTGATTTCCAGTTGCAGCTTCAACACTTGAAAACAGCTGTTTTAGTTATGCTTACAGTATTAGTTTCATAGGGATGCCATAACAATGTACCACAAACAGGGTGCATAAACAGTAGAAATTTATTTTCTTGTAGTATAGAGGCTAGAAGTCCGGGATTAAGATGTCAGCAGGGTTGATTCCTTCAAAAGACCATGAAGAAGACTCTGTTCTATTTCTTTCTTTTAGCTTCTGGTGGTTTGCCAGCAGTTATAGGTTGAATTGTAGCTCTACAAAAATTCATGTTGAAATCTAACCCCCAGAACCTCAGCATGTGACCTTATTTGAAGATAAGAATTTTACAGAGCTAGTCAAGTTCAAATGAAGTCATTAGGGTGGACACTAATTCAGTACACCTGATGTCCTTATAAGAAAGAGAAATTTCGATACAGACTTGCACGGAGAAAAGATGATGTTAAAGACACTGGTAGAAAGGCAAAGTGGGAACCAAAGTTAGGCCCAAACTTTACCTGTATGATGACCACTTGTATACCTAATCCTGAATTGTACCCCACACCTTTAAAATAAAATAAATTAAACAAACAAGAAAAACACTGGAAGAAGACAAGCCATCCGCAAGCCAAGTAGAGAGACCTGGGACAGATCTTTCTCCCACAGCCCTCAGAAGGAGCCAACCCCACAGACACCTTGATCCCTGACTTCTGCCCTCCAGAACTGAGAAAATAATTTTCTCACTGTTTGTAGTATAGTTGGCCCTCTGTATCTGGGGCCTTAATCAACCACAGATCCAAAATATTCAGGAAAAAAAAGATGCAAATTTTTCTTGTCATTATTTCATAAGCATATACATAGTGTTGCATGGTATTTATACTGCATTAGGTATTACATATAGTCTAGAGATGATTTAAATTATGCAAGAGGGTGTGTGTAGGTTATCTGCAAATACTTCATCCATTTATATAAGAGATTAGAGTTTGGTAACTGAGGAAGGTTCTAGAATCAGTCTCCTGAGGCTACCAAGGAACAACTGTGCTTTGTTATAGTAGCCCCAGAACATTAATAAACTGGCAGTCTTCGGCATTCCTTCTTTGGCTTGTAGATGCATCACCCCAATCTCTGCTTTCAGAGATTGTTCTCCCTGGGTACGTGTTTGTTTCCACATTTCCCCTTTTGGTAAGGACCCTGGTCATATCGCATTAGGGCCCACCCTCCTCCAGTGTGACCTCATCTTAACTAATAATATCTGCCATGACTCCATTTTCAAATAAAGTCACTATCTGAGGTACTGGGCATAAAGACGTCAGGATATGAAGGGAAGACACTATTCAACCTATAACAATTATTCTGGTAAATTGAAAAACCCAGCCACAATATTTTATAGCTCATCTCATCAAGAGGCAGAGTCAGTTTCCTCAACCCTTGAGTCTGGGTGGGACTTGTGAATGACTCTGATTCATAAAGTGTAGCAGCGGTGATGATGAATGAAGTCTAGAGCCCAGGCCTCAAGAGTCTGGCAGCTTCTGTGTTCCCCCTCTTGGATTGCTGCCCCCAGACTGCCACGCACAGAGCCGATCCAGCCTCTGGGAGGATAAGAGGCCTTGTTGGGGAACTGATGTGTCCCAATCAACAGCCAGCAGCAAGCAACTGCCAGGTAGGTGAGTGAGACCAACTTGGATCTTCTAAACTAGTGGCCAGATGTGGTCCACCTCCTATTTTTGTGTGACTGGCATGCTAAGTATTGTTGTTGTTTTAATTTTTGTAGAGACAAGGTCTCACTATGTTGCCCATGCTGGTCTTGAGCTCCTGGCCTCAAGCGATCCTCCTGCCTCAGCCTCCCAAAGTGCTAGGGTTACCGGCTTGAGCCACCATGCCTGACAAGTTTATTTTTTTGTTTTTGTTTTTGTTTTCTTTCCAATTTTAATCATTAGAAAAGTCAACAGAAGATTATTTTGTGATACTTGAAAATCATATAAAATTAAAATTTTAGAATAAAGTTTTCTGGAAACACATTCACACTCTATTGTTTACACATCATCTGTGGTGGCTTTTGGCTATAACGGCAGACTTAAGTATTTGCGATAGAGACCATCTGACCATCAAAATTTAAAAATATGTCATATCTAGCCCTTCACAGAAGTTTTCCAGTCCCTGTCCTGAGCACAGCCAGTCTTCACTAAATACAACTGCATGGGTGAGCCCAGGAAACCAGAAGAGGAACTGTCCAGCAATTCACAGATCACAAGAGTAAATCCTCATTTCAGATGACTTAAGTATGAGGGTGGCTTATTATGCAACAATAACCATTTAAAAATAATATTTACCCGACTTTACATTAATTAAAAAATCACTAATATGAAGCCAAAACAAAACATGAATGTTTTTTGAAGCACACCAATAAGCAAACCCTTAAAACACTGAGAATCTGTTTTAATCTCAAATCTTTTCTCACGTGCATAGCAATTTTTTCAGGCAATTCCTTTTAACTAACAGTTTGAAGAGAAAATGACTAGTAGAACCAACCAAAACTCTCCACTAAACTAAATGCCCTCATTTTACGTGGGATTTCCTCCTAAACACTGATTTTCATAAATTCATGATATCTGATTAGGAACCTAAAATTCTGACTTAGACCTACCGAAAGCCAAAAGCTCACCCCTTCCTTTGCATACTGATAAGAGAGTTGAATGGCTGAGAGATGAGCCTGGGAAGAAATGCCTTGCCTCTGTGTGTTTTCTGAGTACTGCCACGGTTAACTGACTTCCTGTGCAGGAGACACAGCCGTAGCCGAACCACAGAAAAAGCAGTTAGTTTCCAGCCTCCAGCAATGAGATCTTGAGGTCTTAGAAAACCTGGGCCTGACTCTTCCCACTTCACTTGGAGGTTCTGCCTTAACGCAGCAGCCAAGTTCCCACAAGGTGTCAAGGAAATCACTGAATGAAGAATTTTTTTGTTGTTGTTGTTGTTGTTGAGTTGGAGTCTCACTCTGTTGCTCAGGCTAGAGTGCAGTGGCGTGTTCACGGCCTCCGCAGCCTCGACCTGCTGGGCTGAGGTGATCCTTCCACCTCAGCCTTCCAAGGAGCTGGAACTACAGGCACGTGCCACCATGCCCAGTTAATTTTTCGCTTTGTTGTAGAGATGAGGTCTTTCCAATTTGTCTGGGCTGGTCTCGAACCCGTAGGCTTAGGCAATCCTCTTACCTCGGCCTCCCAAAGTGCTAGGATTATAGGTGTGAGCCACCCTGGTTGACTGAATGAAGAGTTAAAAGACCCAGGTTCTCATCCTGCACCTTCTTAAGGATCTTTTTTTTTTTCCTAAAAAAGGTAAAGATTATAGTGACATCTAGCATGCCTCTCATCCACATATTGGATGTTAACCGTGTGCCGAGTATTGTCCTAGGGACAGAGCAGTAAACAAAACTAAGTCTTTGCTCTCATAAGAGCCCCTCATGGAAGGGAGGAAATTCTACATGGTAGGAGATAAACAATAAACATAGAACTAAGTAAATACTATAGACTGCAAAGTGATAAGCCTTTCCTTTCCTAATGAAGGAAAATATAAGGTAAGAAGTGGTGGCCGGGCTCGGCGGCTCAGCCTGTAATCCCGCGCCTTGGGAGGCTGAGGTGAGTGGATTGCCTGAGCCCGCGGGTTCGAGACCCACCTGGGCAACTTGGCGAGACCTCATCTCTACAATAAATCAAAAAATTAACCGGCCGTGGTAGTGCGCG
>CAUYQG010073348.1:0-19424 GCA_963574415.1 Tarsius wallacei | reverse complement strand
GGCTTGCCCAAATTCTTCTTGTCCTTCAAGGTTTAGCTCAAGTTATACAACTCCATCCTCAGTGACCTTTTATTTTCGATTGGTATGAATTTTTCCTCCTTTCTCTGAACTTTGATTCCTCTTTGGCTGCCCCAGCCCAATCAATATCCCTTAATCTCACCCACTTTTGCCCTTGCTCTGACATTCCCACATTCCTTTCCATTACCCCAATTTGTACATGGCCCCCTAAACCTGAAAGCTAAGCCACTGCTCTCTAAGGTGGCTCACACGGTCTGGCACTTAGTCAGATGCCTGACATTGTCACCTACTCCATCTACCTAGGCACATTTAACAAGGTCTTTGGCATGTGGCTCAGTCTTTTTCCTCTTTCCTGGGTGACTTCATTGTTTATGTGGCCTCCGGATCCCTGGACTCCTTACCTCCAGCAATCCTCCACTTCTGAAGGCCCCTGGCTAGAGAGAGCTTTGGGAGGTGTCTGTGAGCAGAGAAGGTAGCCACAGCAGAGTAAAGTAACAAGCAGACTAAAATAAGGCAAAGGGTATAGGGCTCCTGAGGCTCCTTGTTTTGAAATGAGAACTCATTACCCTTTGAAAATGTCAGCATTATGAGGGATTGTTAGATGCTTCTTTAACCTTCAGATGGGCAGAGAGTGTCCCATAAGGCCAGCTAAAAAAAATACTGTCACCATCTGGGAAGTCTGATTTATTGTCTGGCTTGCCCAAATTCTTCTTGTCCTTCAAGGTTTAGCTCAAGTTATACAACTCCATCCTCAGTGATCTTTTATTTTCGATTGGTATGAATTTTTCCTCCTTTCTCTGAACTTTGATTCCTCTTTGGATGAACTGATTCTGATCATTTATTTTTAAAAAAAAACATAGTTGATTGTGCAGATTTTGCCTTTCCAGTTGACTTATAACCTCCTAGAGGACAAAGATCATGTTTTAGAGTCTTTCATAGGGCCTAGCATGATACCCTGTGCCACTTAATCAACTTTTTTTTTTTTTTTTGAGTTGGAGTCTCACTCTGTCGCCCAGACTGGAGTGCAGTGGCCGCTCCCGGCCACCGCAGCCTCGACCTGCTAGGCTCCGGCGATCCTTCTGCCTCAGCCTTCCAAGTAGCTGGAACTACAGGGGTGCGCTACCACGCCCGGCTGATTTTTTGATTTATTGTAGAGATGAGGTCTCGCTTGCCCAGGCGGGTCTCGAACCCGCGGGCTCAGGCAATCCACTCACCTCGGCCTCCCAAAGGCGCGGGATTACAGGCTGAGCCACCGAGCCCGGCTCACTTAATCAACTTTTGATGAAAGCATAAAAGGGTGGACTGGACCACACTGCCCTGGGGACCTGGGGTAGGGGCAGAAAGACACGGCGCCTGTGTCAACTCCTCTCCTGGGGTTGCTTCCTCCCAGGTCTTGTCTTTTGGGGGGGAATAGCCTAAAGACTCCACCTTCCTCCACAAGGCTGTAAATATCCAGTCTGGAATTTCACTAGTTAGAGATTGTCTTAGACCCACAAAAGGACATTGGGGCATGTGTGTGTACCTGTGTTGACGAGGTGGGTGCAATGGGGGACTGAAATGACTTTCAGTCATTTCCTTTGTCTATAGTTAATGCATAACCTAACTAAGACAATGCTAGGTTGGATGGAATTTAGTGGAAGGAAAGAAGAAGGAAGAAAAGGAATGTGGGAATGTCAGAGCAAGGGCAAAAGTGGGTGAGATTAAGGGATATTGATTGGGCTGGGGCAGCCAAAGAGCAGCATGACACCTTGATGGCCTATACAAGAGAGAAGGTGAACAGGGCAAGAGAAATTTTGAAAATAGGTTTATTATCCAAGGCTGCTGTTTTTTTTCTTTTTTTTTGAGTCGAAATCTCACTGCCACCCAGGCTGGAGTGCAGTGGCACGCTCATGGCTATCGCAACCTTGACCTGCTGAGCTCAGACAATCCTTCCACCTCAGCCTTCCAAGTAGCTGGAACCGCAGGAGCACATCACCACACCTGGCTAATGCTTTGATTTATTGTAGAGACAAGGTCTTGCCAAGTTGCCCGGCTGGTCTCGAATCCCTGGGCTCAGGCAATCCTTTTGCCTCAGCCTCCCAAAGTGCTGGGATTACAGGTGTAAGCCACCATGCCCAGCTATGGCTATGTTTTGTGTTAACTCTTTTTAGGAACCCAGCCCCTCATTTGCCCTCTGAGGTAGAGAGAGGCAGGTGGGTCAGTCTTCCTAGACCGGAAAAGAAGCTTCTTGCCTTGCTCTACCCTCCTCCACTCCCAGAGTGTCCTGGGGGGTCTCCAACCACTCCACTCTGGCTCATCCACTAGGCTGACCTTGCAATGGGCTGGAATACACTGGAACATGAATTGGTAGGGAGGGAGGAGGCCTTAGCTGTGCCCAGGGGGTAGATTTCCCCTGACACTGGGCAAGTCAGAAGGAACTATGATGCCCAACCAAGAGCTGAGACCGTGTGAGAGAATGGTGGGGGTTTGGGAAGGGGGGTGGTAGAAAAGTCAGGGTTGACTAGAATAAAACAGAGCTGGGAGACCCAGCATAGCAGAGCAGCATGAGTCTACACTTTGAAAACAGGGACAAAGCCCTGGGAATCTTGTGAGGGCAGTGTGGCTGCAAAGCTGCTGTCAAGTTTCCAGCATCTGGGCAATTATTCTCTAGGCCACGGTTGCAGAAGGGGTTAAAACCCAGCAAGAAACTCCAAGCTAAATGAAGTCTCCATATGTGAGGCTCAGTAGGGTTCTAGGAGAAGCAGACAGATGTAATTAGAAGTTCTCAGACACTGTGTTGCCACAGCAACCGCTGGCCAGGAGAAAAGTAGGGGGAAACCTGGAGTTCGAGGAGAAATATGTCTTCCAAGGAAATGCTGGTGGCAGGTGGTGTTGCTCACGCTCCGGCTTTAGGCGGGCTCCTCCAGCTCGCCTACACCCGGGCACTCTCAGTCCAGTTCCTTCGCATTCCCCATTCCCACCCCAAAGCTACACCTGGAGATCTGCCAAACACAAATCCAGGGCTTCTCAGCTAGCATCCCAACGAAGGAAAGAGGACCTCTTCAGGAGAGTTTGTGCAGATGATATTGTTCTTCAGGGGGGTCTCTGGTCCCGGGGCTTTCTGGATCTGAGTCAGCATGAGTCAGGGAAGCTGCAAGCTTAAGTTATAGATCATTCTGGAGTCTCAGCCTCTGTGAGGTTGGGCGCTGAGAAATAAATAGGAGTGAGTGTAGCTCTGGGCCATATACGTTATCATCCAAATTGGGACATTTGAAAGTAAAAGGGGCCTTCTAAGTAGACACACTTGGACAACAGGCCTAAACTGTTGATACATGGTCGTCTTAATTATTAGGCTGCCTATGGGGAATAATTGTAATTTTTATTTTAGAGAGTGAAGATTCTTGTTCTTTTTTTTGGCTTCTTGTTCTTTTATCTAAAGAACAAATGGGAATTGAGGCTACACAGAATATTTCACAAACTGCATATAACCACTTGATTAACCCATCACTCCACCCACCAATCCATCCATCCATCCATCCATCCATCCATTCATCATTCATCCATCCATCCAATAAACTCCACTGAGCATTTACCATTAGCCAGGCTCTGGCTAGATGCTCAGAATACAGCAATGAATACGATGAGGCTCTCATCTCCAAAAAGTTCACTGTCTAGTGGGAGAAAGAGACAATCAGTGCTGGGTGCTAAGTGATATGTGATAGGTGGTATGGATATATGGTGTGTATGTGTATAACCGTACGCACATACTCTGCCCAACACAACCCTAAGTGTCTGCTTGGCTTTTGAGTTTTTGTTCATTTATGGATTAATCAAACATGAGAGTGAGGATTCTAACCTGGCATCTATGGGCCCCCCAAAACACAGTCATACATTTTGGCACTGGACTTTCACGGGGGCATATTTGTTTCAATACCCACAGACCCAAACCCAAAACCAATAACCTAGGAAAGAGAAGAAGCCCACAGAAGTTCCCACTTTGGACATGAACTACCTCTTGTGGCCCTTAATTGCCCTTGATTCAGCAGCCACAGGAGGATTTTAAAGGATTTCTGCTGCAAGGAAGCTGCGGAATCTGGGTAGATAGGACCATCTTTGCTTTTAAGTCTTAGTCATTATAAATCCTCCCAACCACTCCTCTAAAAAAAGAATCTTTCATTTCAGATACTGTCACCAAAGGGAGATGGTCCCTAATCACTGTTTACAGCAATAAAGCGGTCAGTGGAGCAGGATCATTCCACAGCAGTGAGACCTAATACATCTGCCCCTGAAAAGGGGCGTTGGTTTCCAGGGATATATTCTTATACCTTCTTTCACGGCTGAACTAAAAACAGTTATGCAGGGATCCTGTGGTCATGAAACTCAGGGAAAGGTCAGACTCTCCCAGGGTACTGCAGAAATGACTGTGTTTTAGGCATAATATAGCCAGTCTAGATATTATGAGCATGTGGTTTAGCCACAAACTCAGTTACAAAACTGTAGGATGCTTAAAGGGTAAGGCCCACCCAGAGTGCATCTACTAGAATTTTCTCAGACTCTGGGAATCACGGCCATCTGGTAGGAGTTCCTAACAATTACTTAGCAACACTGGCTGGCGGTGGCCCTCCCCTCAACCCTGGTTTCAAGGTTGGGAGCCACCGGGCTATCATGCTTTATTTGTCTGTACCTGTATTCAGACAGGTCCTGGAAAGTGGGGAATGAATTTCTGAGCTGAATTTGTAACTTCTCCAAGATTTCTGGAGTGGTTGGGAGAGGCTCCTTACAACCTGTAAGCATCAATTTTTAACACCATTGTTCTCTGCTGGGCATGTGTGTCAGGAGGTTCTGGCACCCCCGCAGGTCCCCTGGATTTTAATAGTCCAGTTTAGAGGAATGTTAATCTTCCTGGAACAAATTAAGAAGGACACAAAATCAGTTCCTTTGAAAAAAAGCAACACTCCAAACACAAATTAATTGCATTTTCTTATCACTGTCCAACATGGAAATAAATGAAAGCTGCTTCCAAGCAAGTAAGCAACATATGGGACAATCAAGCTACAAAATACCAAACATCATGCAGAATGTTGAGGGCTCAGGGAAGAATAAGGCACAGTCTACATCTCTAAGGAGTTTATAGGTTAGGTGAAGAGATAGGGCATACATACATGCCATTTTAAATAACAGACAAGCACAATCTAATAAGAGATAACTCAAGACAATATGTGGCTACATGCAGTGTATGACTAAGTGACAACTGTCTCGAGTAGCGTTATTCAATATAAATAGAATACCTGTCTCATACATAATTTAAAATTTTCTAGTAGCCACTTTTTTTTTTTTTTTTTGAGTCAGAGTCTCACTCTGTGGCCCAGGCTGGAGTGCAGTGGCATGTTCATAGCCAACCGCAGCCTCGATCTGCTGGGCTCAGGCAATCCTTCTGCCTCAGTCTTCCAAGTAGCTGGAACTACAGGCACATGCTACCAAGCCCAGCTTATTATTATTATTTTTTAATTTATTGTAGAGTCAAGGTCTCACCAAGTTGCCCAGGCTTGTCTTGAACCCCTGAGCTCAGGTAATCCTCTTGCTTCGGCCTCCCGAAAGTGCTGAGATTACAGGCTTGAGCCACCATACCCGGCCTTAGCCACATTTTAAAAAGTCAAAAGAAACAGGTAAAATTAATTTTAAAAAATGTAAGACCGTATATTTAAAACAGCTCCATTTCAACATCCATATCACTTGAGATAGTTTACATTGTTTTTTTCTAAGTCTTTGGAACCCAGTATGTCTTTTATACTTGTAGCACATCTAAAGTAAACTAGCCATATTTCAAGTGCTCAAGAGCCACTGTGGCTAGTAGCTATCCATACGGAATAGCACACATCTAAACAGTAAGTTCTGGGTTCTGAATTCACCTCAACAGAGGAGGAGAGTTTGGGGAGCAAGAGTAAGACTTTCTTTAATTTGGAATGTTTTAGAAGTGGTGTATCTAGTTGAAGTCAACAGATATTATCTGAAAATAAGGGTAAGGCAACCTGGGACTCAGATACCGAAGTAATAAATTCCTAGTCATCTAAAAATGGGCTAGTGTCACAGGCACTTAAGCCTAATTCTGGCTCTGCTTTCAATGCCTGTGAACAAGTCACTTCATCCTTCTGGTCTTCTCTATGAGACAAAATGTCTGCTACTTCCTGTCTTTAGGACTCTGTGTGGCTTAGCTCAGAAATAATGATTAAAGGGTTAATTAAACTGTATACATTTTGAGCCGTCTCTTAACTTTTTTTTGACGTAAAAATCTATGAACAAATTTGGCCATGAGACAGATATATTTTCTCAAACCTTTTTCATTTTTCTTGGCACAACTATCACACCCTCTTGCTGCCGGCTTTCAATATTAACACAATTTTAGTGCCTTGAGATTAAAGTCAATGAAAACATGCACATTCTATTCTTCTTGAGACATTCCTGCCTTGCATTCTTTCCTAGGAGCAGTTGGGAAGTCACAGCTGGGGGTAAGGAGCAATAAAACCTACTTGTCCAGACCATTCAGGCCTTGGCTAACAGGAGGTCCACCAATGAGTGAATGCCAGGTATTCTGTTCCACTGCAGCAAATCCCCTTATTTTTGCAGAGATTAAAACCCGTGAGACCCTCAAGCTGTACCAACAATGCACAAAGACCTCCTTTTCTGTTCGTTCTGTTTTCCCCTAAGGACTGCATTAGAAACTTTACACAAAAACCTACTAGCTTGGTTGCTATGGATAGATTATCATTTGTGATAGAAACACTTTCAAGTATCATGTAACTGTATAGTTCTTGAAGCTCTGTTATCCTTCATTCTATTAACTGTCTAAATACTGGAGAAATACCACATATTTAACTGTTTGGAGTTACCCTGAAGGACCTCCAACACCACTGAAAAGTAGAGCAATATGCTGTGTTAAGTCAGGGAACTTGGTCTATGGTCAAGTGTAAGGGAGTTTAGTGAGTTAAGGCTGCAGGTGAGTGGGGGTGGTCAGATCCTTGGGATTCCACCTAATGCTGATCACAGTGCTATCAGTGATATTTTCCTCAGAATAAAAGCCTTCTCCAGGATCTTAATATGCAAATCCAATGACATTGAATGCCTTTTCTTTTTCTTTGTTTTACCCATCCTGGAGACACTGCTGTTGCCATTCAAATGAAGCTGGAGACAGAGCAGAGAGTAAAAGCAGGAAGAATTCCAAAAAGTAAAGGTCTCAGCAAAAGGTGAGGTCAGAAGACAAAGGAGGCTAGTGGCTTTGGACAAAGAATCATCAACAACATAATTTAATGCTTTCTTTTATATTCCTTGGGAAATTAGCTTCCTCTGGGAATGATGCCCAATTATATCAGAATTGCTGATTATGAAAGTAAAGAATAAAAATATTTACTATTCAGCTAGCCTCTGCTTAAATTTCAAATCTCACCTAGAGCTGAGAGAATAAGAATCCAGGTGTCTGATTAAGCAAGCCCAGCACTGCTACCATGCCCAAGGTCAGGCAAAGTGTCGCCGGAAAAGTGCTGTCAACCATCTTCCCAGGTGCACAATATACTTGCAGAATCTGGCACACAGATGATTAGGATAAGGATACAATGACTATGCACCTTCTCATACTGCATATGAGACATTGGCCTCATTAATCCATTCAATCAATAGATTAAATCAACAAATATTGACTAATCACCTATTGAATACTAAGCACAGTTGGTTCTAAGTGTTGGGGATCCATTGGACAATGAGACAGACAAGGGCTTTGTCCTGAAGAAGTCCTAGGACAGTATTCTAGGGGAGTGATCCCCAACCTTTTTGGCATCAGGGACCAGTTTCGTGGAAGACAATTTTTCCATGGACCGAGAGGTTGGGCGGGGTGGGGGATGGTTTGGGGACGATTCAAGCACATTACATTTCCTGTGCACTTTATTATTATTACATTGGAATAGATACTAAAATAATTATACAACTCACCATAATGCAGAATCGGGGAGCCCTGAGCTTGGTTTTCCTGCAACTAGAAGGTCCCATCTGGGGATGATGGGAGACAGCACTAGCATCACTGCCTCAGCTCCATTTCGGATCATCAGACATTAGATGATAAGGAGTTCACAACCTAGATCCCTCACATGTGCAACTCACGATAGGGTTTGCACTTCTGTGAGAATCTAATGCCACAGCTGATCTGATGGGAGGCGAAGCTCAGGTAGTAATGTGAACAATGGGGAGCGGCTATAAATACAGATGAAGCCTGGCTTGCTAGCCTACTGCTCACCTCCTGCTGGTTCCTAACAGGACTGGTACTGGTCTGTCCTTGCTCTAGAGGGAGGACAGTGAATAAACAAACAAAAATAGCAAGTTCATTTCAGCTTGTGATAAGTAAGTTTGCAGGAAAAGAGAGTATGTATGACAGAAATCTGGGAGAGAAGATTGAGTGGTCAGGGACATTTTCTTGAGTGGAGACCTGAAGGATGAGAGCAGTCCAGAAGGAAAGAAGAAAGGTGTAAAGGTTCTGAAGCAGGATGAAATTTGTTATGTTTTTGGAACATAAAAAAATGTCAGTGTAGCTGTGGCACAGGGTCCAACAGGGAGAGTGGCAAGAGTTAAGCTGGGGAAAGTTGGCAAGGGTTAGAGCATGTAGGGCCTTGCAGGTAGGTAATGATGAAGAAGTCTGTGTTTTATTTTTAATGCAATGGAAGCCACTGGAGGGTTTTGTATAATGAGTGACATGATCAGATATGTGTTTTACTCTTTTACACACGCTGTTCTGTAGAGAAATAGACAACAGAGTGGCAAGAGCGAGATGGCGAGAGCTGTTAGATACTACTGAGATAGTTCAGGCACAACATGATAGCAACTTAGACTGATGGTGGTGGCGGAAACAGAGCAAGCAGTCAAGGGAAAGGAGATAATTCTGAGAGTACAGCTGACAGGACTTGCTGATGGACTGGGTGTGGATAGGGAAAGTTAAAAAAAAAAAAAAATCAAGAAGATTCCTGGGTACTTCAAGTTGATACCCAAAAACCAACCCAAACAGTTCTGGGTAGGTATAGACATAGCCATGCCGATAGCCCAATTTGGAATCACTGCCAGAAGGATCTTCCCTCAGACTGGCCCTGGAGTCCAGACAAGTCCCATGCCTTTCTGATGAAACCAAATTAGTTTAGGAAGCAAGCCCACTAAGAACTGGGGTCAGATGTAAATAGATTCTGCTTATGGAATTCTGTCCAGACTGTTCCATGAACACTAGCCATGAAATATTTACGATCTTTTTTGGAAATGGTGTTCTTTGGTGAAATGTTTGGGAAACACTGCTTATTATACTTTCTTCCTACTATCATAAATAATGCACATGAACTTTGTAAAGCTCTGAGAAGTCCTGCAGCTAAAACACCATTTAACCTAGCACATGTATTAACATCACGCAATATACAGTTTGGGAAACACAGGTCTAGGCTCTGTGTCTCTCCCTGTAGTTCTACCATCCCCTGGAATTCAAGTCATAACAAAACAAGAAGAAGAATAGCAACTACTATTTATTGAGCACTTGCCTTGTATCAGGCACTCTCTATACATCATCTTCCTTGCTACACACTATATACAGGTGCTAGTTTAATTTACAGCTTTACATTATCATTTCTCTTGAATTTTGCTTACAGACCACATATTCACTGGGCAAAGACAGTCATACATCTTTTCTGATCATGTATGTATTAGCGGAGTTCACTTGCAATATTTCCTCATGAAGCCCTTAGATACCCTCGCTCTGTTTGCGTCGGAGTCTCACTGTCGCCTAGGCTACAGTGCAGTGGCACAATCATGGCTCAACACAACCTTGAACTCCTGGGCTCAGGCAATCCTTCTGCCTCAGCCTCCCGGGTAGCTGGGAGTACATGTGTGTGTCATCACGCCCAGCTAATTTTTAAAAAAAATTTTTTTGTCGAGATGAAGTCTCACTATGTTGCCCAGGCTGGGGAACTCCTGGGCTCCAGCAGTGCTTCTGCCTCGGCCTCCCAAAGTGCTGGGATACCAGGCCTGAGTCACTGCATCCAGACCCTATCTTCACATTTGCTTAATCCACTACATTTAACAGTGAGAGTTCCCTACCTGTGTCACTGCCTCCCTTCACCTTCCCAGTCCTCCTAATCACTATTTTCCTTCTTCCTATCTATTCCTCTTGTTTCTAGGACAAGAAGAATTTTGGGACAGTTCATCACATTTTTTGAACACCCTTGGGCTTAGAATCCCTAACTTTTGTCCCTCCCTCAAAAAGAATATGACTTTCTGAAAATGGCTACTGTCACATCTGAGCCCACAGATGGGCAGATTAGAGCCCACAATAGCCCTCGGCTATCTGAGAGCCAAACACATATGCTTCCCAGTCTAGGCAGAGAGAAGGCTACAAATCACTGGGGAGTAAATGAGGAGGTCTTTGCATTCCACGCCACTGTAACATGAGTAATTACGGTCATGAAGTGACAATGCCATTGACACTGGGCAAAATAATGATAGCATTATCTGGAAAAAAGAACCCAATCAACCAACGGAAATACAGTCACTGGAGAGGAACCCTGCTTGCTATTTAATCCACACAGCAATTCCATGGAGCAACTTGAGCAGGAAATGAAGAGCCTTCCATTTGCTCAAATGTGTAAGGGGAATTTCATGGGAAAATGAAATTATCTAAGCTAGAAAATGACCAACACGGTAGGGCTAATAATCCTCAAGCGTTGGTTGTTCTTAAAGGATTTCATATCACTATCACGACTTATTTTTGTCTAAAAGAAGAGAGTGCCTAAAATAAGGCATGTAATAAAAAAAAACCCAACTTTAATAGTCTTATTGTCATCTAGGTTATATTATACAAGCTCTTTTGTAGAAAATAAACACAAAGATTCTTTTCCAATTGAACCTCTCAGGGAAAGTTGTAAACTTTGTGACTGTCTACTCAATAATATGGTCCACAAGTAGCTTGGGGAATTTTATTAAGAAAGAAGTCTGCAGCGAGTACTGAATTCATTATGCGCAAGATTTAGCAAAGACTTTAATGTCTGGTCTCTACTCAAACTTCCTAGTCCCCTTCTCTCTTCAAGTCCTTTCCAAGAAAGGAGACTGAGAAACCCAAAGTGGACTCACACCTGAAGTGGGTGTTTCTACTGGGAACTGAGGTTTTCTTTGATCATTATTAAGTCCTTGGTGACATGCAGAAAAGTACTCTTCTGCTGAACACAAAGCAGACACCGATTAATGCATAAAACGAAATGCTTTGCCCTTAAAGCAAATAGCTAAACCAGGAAATCTGCTTCTCTGCATGTGGCTGTCAGCAAGACCAAGGCCACACAGGATAAGAAAGAAAAGAAAATAGAAAATGCCAGGGGGAAAAGACTAGAGGAGAGGAATAAAGCACAAATGGACACATTCCTGAAAGATTCTTGGGACTCTGAGAAGCCAGGTGAATTTCTGGCTTCTGATACAGACTTCAGCCTGCAATTAAATGCAGCATCATAATTTCAGCACAGTGCAGAACCAAGGACGGTGGGGCCCTCAGAGAAGTGAAGCCGAATGTTCTGTGCATTTGTGAATGAGTGGCATGTATTCTGCCTCCCTGCCAAGGCAGTTTTTGTGAGCTGAGCTGGGCCACTGAGGTCATGCTGGCCCCTCCTGATAGAGACCCTGACAGACAAGGGGACTCAGGTATGTCTGAGTCTTTGTTCAGGGTGGGCATCTGTATCTTCTCTTCAATAGTTTTTAGCCTCTCTGATAGAAATTACCATGTATCAATTTCTCACTGAAGTATAGATGAACCAGGCATCCAGTGTGAAAGTAGTTAGACATGTATCTGGACTGTCTTTGAGTTCCAGTTCCCCATCTGTTTTCTTTTGCTTCGTTACAAACATTATGACACAACTTGGGTCCTCTCCATAACTAAAAATAAACATAATTAACCTACCCCTTACAGAAGCTAACAGGACCTGTCAGCCATGGGATTTGGGAGGGAAAATATCTCTCTTATTTTTGGAATGAGATGGGGGAATAAATGAATGAATAATGTACATTTATCAAACTCATTAACGAAC
Organism: Tarsius wallacei; assembly: GCA_963574415.1. Classification (NCBI taxonomy): domain Eukaryota; kingdom Metazoa; phylum Chordata; class Mammalia; order Primates; family Tarsiidae; genus Tarsius; species Tarsius wallacei. Next base: position 7,344 of record CAUYQG010073348.1, on the reverse strand, counting down.
TTTACAACCAAAAAAATAACTACCAGTTTATGTGCCTAGGCTTAGAAAGAAATCAGGGCTGCATAATAGAAGTCAAACACTAAACTAAATTAAACAAAATAGCCAAATTAAGGAAGATTTAACAGCATATTTGCTTCTCTTCATTAGTTTCCATAGGAATTTGTCTGTGAGGGAAGACTCACTTGAAATATAGTTAGATGGTCATGTTCTCCAAGTGGTGGAATTTGTCATTGTATATGTGTGTGTGTGTGTGCATGTGTATGTATTATGTATATCTAAATATACTTTTGTGTACACACACACACACACACACACACACACACACACACAGTGTCTACCCCGGGGCACAGCCAATTTTAATTCAATTCTAACTTGTAAAGGACCCTTATTAGGAAAGTCTTGTGCAACACTGAGCTGGCTCCCCATTCAGGACCAAAAGTCAGTACAGTTAGCACACTGGGATGATCTACTGGGATTCAGAAAATGGAGTACAAAGGTGTCAAGCATTTCAGCAGGACTAAAACATCTGTGCTGGCCTCTGCTTCCTTATTGTCTTCACCTTAACAAGTCATTTGCTTTGACCGCTGAGGTCAAAGCCAAAGACCAGTGCCCATGGGCAGTAAAAAAAGCTCTGAGCTGATTCAGACATCAGGGCCAGGGGAGTAGAGTAGTCACTTCATTAATACTTGTTTGGGAGACCCTGGATCCTACATGGGCTGGGCAACGTGGTAAGGAGGCAAGAAGGATTCCAGAAAACAAAATTAGAGTCTGCGCATCATTTCAGACAGTTCTTTTTGTAAGTCATTTGCAATACTGCATTTTTTTTTTAAGAAAATGTGATATTTACAAAAGTCAGAAGAACGTTTTGGTATTGTTTTTAAAATAAGCTTATTAAATCTTAAATTGCACACTTTGGATTTTGGGTTGTCTTCTTCATCCTTTTTTTTAAAAATGTGGTACATATACACGATGGAATACTACACAGCTATAAAAAAGAACAAAATCATGAATTTCGCAGCAACCTGGATGGAACTAGAGTCTATAATACTGAGTGATCTTTCACAGCAACGTGATCTTTCACAACAACAAAGATCTGAGTATCACATGTTCTCACTCATAAGTGGACCTTGAACATCTATCATAATACTATAAGAAGAGGATTGACAGTGGTGGGAATCTATGGGGGGGGCAGGGAGGGCAAGGGTGGTGGGATTAATGGTAGTCAATATCTATCAGGGGATGGGGGTATACCCCTTAGCAACAAGGGTGCCTGAATGATGCATATTTGTATACCTAAACCTTAACTCATACCCCACAATTTTAAAATAAAAAATATGTTAAAAAAAAAAAAGATTCCTTGCTTGACCACAAAGTGGACCCAGCATCCTTCATTTCTTGCGCAGTGTTGTTGAGCAGCTGGTTTCTGAAGTGGAAAATCAAGTGATTTCTTTTCGTAAACAGCATTTGGGATTCCTGGGCATGAAGACTGTTCAGGTGCCACATGCTGTACTGTTTATACTGCACTCAATTCACACAGGAGGACTAAAGGACACAAAACACCTCCTGTTTTTAGTCACTCTGTTGTTTCATCCCTGAGCCAGCCTCGCTTTCAAACTGTTCCTCCCTAGGCTATGAATTAAGATAAGAGCTAATCAAACATCCTAATTCCATTAAGTAGAATATTTTGATAATCCCACGTAGAATGTCTGCCTTCTTTTTCATGGGTAGAATTTCAGAGTTGCATTTTAGAGCTCCTCTACTCTAACTCTCCTATTTTGCAAATGAAGGGTCAGGTGACTTGCCTAAGTCCACATGGCATGAGGCTCATCACCTGGGGTGCCACAGTCTGTCCTGGGTTATTCGCCCCAGCCCATCTCTGGCTGACACATGGGAGGCTTGTTTGAAGCCAGCTCATGCCAGGGCCATGTGTAAACTAAGCCACAGCTTCAGCCAACACTGCCGCTATCTTCTCAACTCAGAACCTCTGAAGGCAGTGAAATCCTGACAGTCTCATAAATTCATTCACCTGCTTCCTATGTGTGTGGCTCGTGCTAGTCTCCCAGGACAGTTTAAGGCTAAGAAAACTCGGGAAACGAGTGAGGACAGGCAACCACAGTCAGAGCTGCAGAACTGTGCAGATTGTGCCGAAAAGGCATGGAGCCAAGCAGACAGTGTCTAGACTTTAACTGGCCTCTCCCAGCAGAGGGGCGTGCAGGGAGGAGGTGGGAGCAAGGCCGGAAAGCCTGCTTGATTTTTGCTCAGCTAATGCAAACACATGACACAGTCTCTGACAGGCTCCAGGTTGGGGGCTTATTCTGTCTAAGACATTTCTTCCCAGGGGCTGGAATTAAGCTGGAGGCTGAGGAAGTTCTGCTAATCCAGCCATCAGAGAAAAGCTGGGACTATTTTCCTTAATTCCTGGGGAATCACAGTTCCCTGACTAGACTGAGTTGGGCAACAGCCCAAAGTAGCACACTATGGGTACAAAATAACAGATTTAAAAAATTTCCATTTGTATCATCTTTGCTTATCCAGGAGGAAAATCCACAAAAATGCAGAACTAGTTCTTAATAGAGGCCCATTATAAAAATTTTCTAAAACTCTGAATGAAATCAGTATATAAGATGTACAGATATAGAAATAACCACCATAGTCTAATAAGCATCATATGACTCAGAGATAATGTTGCGTTTGGGGAACTTTGCACATCAGTTAGAAAAAAGGTGCCCTTCCCATGGTTGGGCAGACAAGCTCTGTGCCAAGTTACAGGGCACGCTTATGTAGTGAACAATCTGTCCAACCCTACCCAGCAACTCAGCTGGAGTTTTAAAGCTGCCTTGCAATTTGGTCTTATTTAATGTGAAACCGTTGTGAATATATCTGAAGGATAAAGAAATTGCCTTAAAGTGCCTCCTGAGTCACTGGCCATTATGCTGCAAATGCTCTGATGTAATTACACTCCAGTGTTGGTCAGAAAAGCAGCTGGGGACCTGAAGCCAAGTGAAGACCATGGCCATAATGACCAGGCCTGAAGTCTCAATCCAGGCACTTAAGCCATTTAACAACTGTGTAACTCTGAGAGTTAAGTAGTCGGACCTATACAGCCCTGAGTGCGCATTACCTAGCATAAGTGTCCTTGGTTTGTTTTCAAGCTTTCAGAAATAAAACACAGTGACACAGTGACTACTGGACATTTTTCAGAGCTCAGCTGGTGGGTCACTTCCTCTTGGAGGCCTTCCTGGACCCTTCATGCTGGATTAGGTTCTCATTCCTGTCCTAATACTCCTCACACTGGATCACTTTGAGCCCGTGTCCCTGTCTGTCTCTCTCACTGGGCTGCAAGCTCTTTGGGGACAGGATCTGTGTCTTATTCACACTAACTCAGTGCCTGACACAGAACAGATCTATGATACCTTTTGCTTTCCTCTTTTGAGCTGACTTTGACAAATCTGACTTTGTCCCCGATGAGTGATGCAAAATCATGTCTCAACTCAAGGCTCTGTGTAGTTTTATCTCTGCATAAAAAGCAAACATGGCAGTTTGTGAATGTTTGGCAGCTCCTAACTCAGCCCAGACACTTCCGGATGACCTGTCTCTGTCCTGGTGGGAGAAGGACGATGAGAAAGAAAAGGCTAGACAAGAAGGAAGAGGAGACAGATGAAGAGAAGAGCAGCACAGGGAGCAATAGGGAGAGTCGGCTCCAGGGCCTGGGAATGAGTGGGCATGTGAGGTGACATCAGGAATCGCTGCAGTCACAGCAATACCTTCCTAGCTGGACTCCATGTTTGTGTGCAAAGCACCAGAAGTTGTGGCCTTGGCTCCCAAGGGGACAAATCCCTGCCTTCCCTGTCTTTGAGAGTAGCTGGTATTTATTTTTGAAACAAAAAGCAAAAAGCCCTATTCCTTTGCATGATCATATTTTTCTAAACCCCAAATTTAGAATTTACCGCCCAGTAACAGGCGGTGCTATGGGAACTTTGGCAATAATATATGAGAATGGCAATCCAAGGTGTCTGTTGGTCATCTCCATACTTAGAAGGAAGGACACAGGAGAGAGAAAAACAACGTGGGAAAAATTCCAGTTTTATTCCTTCTCCTTTTTCTTTTTTTTTTTTTTTGAGTTGGAGTCTCTCTCCATTGCCCAGGCTGGAGTGCAGTGACACGCTCACGGCCACTCCAGCATCGACCTGCTGGGCTCCAGTGATCCTTCTGCCTCAGTCTTCCAAGTAGTAGGAACTATAGGTGTGTGCTACCACACCTGGCTAATTTTTTATTTGTTGTAGAGACAAGGTCTCACCAAGTTGCCTGGGCTGGTCTCGGACGCACGGGCTCAGGCAATCCACTCGTCTTGACCTCCCAAAGTGCTGGGATTACAGGCTGAGACACGGAGCCTGGCCTGCCTTTTCTTTCTGGTTTTTTTCCTCTCCATTTACTCTCTTAAGGGAGAAGCTATGCTGGCTTACACATCACACTGCCTCTGAACAGGAGGTGTCCATGGGTACTTAATTCTTTTCCTGGAGGAATGACAGAGTTGTGGTTTCACAGAGGAAACTACATAGACATTTAAGGACAAGATTAGCTCAGTAGAAGCAAAGGTTCTGATATAAACCTGGGTGTTACAGCATCCGTTGAAATAAATATCCTAGTTCTCTTTTTTAAAAAGAAGGTAATATTTAAACCTCTGGAGAGAGTAAAAGAAGCATGCCATGAGCAAATGTGTGCATACATGTACACATACACACACACATCTCATGGCTTTTGGAGTTCTTCCCACGAAGAAAATGATAACAATAGCTGACAATGTATGCCATGTGCCAAAACACTCTTCTAACTGCTTTACATGTAAGAGCTTATTTAGTTCTCACAACTAACCCATGGAGTAGATGTTCTGGATTAAGCTGATCTTATAGGTGAGGAAACAGGCCCAGAGAGGTTTTAAGTAACTTCCCCAAGCTCACAAGGCTAGTAAGGTCAGTGCCAGGATTTGAACTCAAGGAATCTAGCTCAAGGCCTGAGTGGCTAAACCATTATGTTATATTTTCTCTCAAGGATAAATTGGTAAATGGAGTATAAATATAGGCAATGCCGAATGCATGTTTGTGTGTAAATTGAGATCTCTCTTGTTGAAATCATCATTACAGAGTCAAAAACATTCTTGTCAGTGCCTAGTGGGGACTTGTGAGAGGCACTTTATCTGTTGCAGGCATTTGTTTTTGCTGTTGACTATACACTACGAGTAAATTGTTTCCATTACCTAAATGAACAGGCAGGCAGAGAGATAGACTTTATTCTCATTTTGCAGAGGAGGAAGGTGAGCCCAGGGAGGCTAAGTAATTGTGCAAGGTCTCACAGCTAGACAAGGCTGAAATTCAAACTGAGACCACTGCCCCAAATCCCTCACTCAACTGAGACTGCAAGCCAGAGATATTAGGTGATTTCAGAAAGGTGGCATCAGCTAGGAAGGGAGCAGGACTTCTAAGTCAAGGACTTTCATTATTCTACAATGTCGCTCTTAATAATGAAAAGATACTGTAACAGAGTCCATGCAAAAGACTTGGAGACACTCAGATATGAGAACAAAAGACAAGGAAGGAACTCTGCGGAAGGCTTGAGGGACATGCACGTAGGAAGAGAAACACCGTTCTATGGAGAGCACTGGGAACAGACACAATGTCAGCTAAAGTTCCACACAAAAAGCTGCCATCTACTGGACATACTGATTAGGCAGACAAGACGGAGAGGCTGAAAATGGCCCCAGCTGCCCAAGTGGAGCCTCTCAAATTCTGAGGAGGCAGGAGCCATCCACTCCACTGCCGCCTTTCAGGATTTTCTGAAGCAGTGGCAAGAGGTGAGGAAGGGAAATTTCTGCTACGGCCACAGACAGGACCCCTGATGGCCAGATCCATTTGAGCTGTGCAGTAGCTATGGCAGTAGCAGTTCCTTCAGAACCGGGTCTGTAAGGAGTTGGCTTTTAGTCCCACACCACACCTAATAGTAACATATGTGTAAATTGACTAGCATAACGCCCGACACTGCTGTGGATCAACAAATTACACTGAATAACTATCACTGAAGGATGAGAGGAAAAGACTGAGGAAAAGACAAATTTTGCCTCAGACACAGGATTTTGAATCTTGAAAATAAAAATTAGAGAAAGACAAATATCTTCCTTGCATCAACTCAAGCCAATATCCCATCTCTCTCTCTCACCGCCCCCCCCACATCTAGGTCTGCAATGTGTGAAGGCCTTTGCCATGTGTCACATGGCTTGCTTGGCAACAGCTTGGTCACAAATAGCATCCAGGATTATTCAGGGGGCACATTAGGGGTCATAAATTCAGATTTAATCCTGAGAATAGTTTATTGGTGATGGCTTCGAAATGAGCATATAAAGTCTGTGAGGAGATTAAATGGAAATCCTCCAATCACAGCAGAAAAATGCAGACTTATAGGATATATTTTATACTCCAACTACCCAAAGAGCATTCTATTAGCAAATTATTGCCAGACAGTCGCTAATGCACACACTGTTATCTATGACAGCAGCAGCTCTTAGAGCCTTAGCAAAAACAACAGTTTATTCATCAGAACAGCCAAGGAAATTTTCCTTGTATTTCTGTTGATGGCCAATATTAGAGGATTTGGTTTACTTTTAAGGTGTTTGGATTCATCCGAATAACTAGGAAGCTTGGGCCAGAAACTGGTCAGTGCTGTTTTCCTGACACTTTCATCAATTTGGTAGCCCAGTTCTATCACCTACTACCCCATGTTGTTTTTGTCAGTTTCACACAGTCCCAAACTCTGCCTTCTAATTATCCTAATTTTGGCTCAAGATATGGCAATGTTTGTCACATTGGATTGATTTTTTTCCAGCAGGAATGGCAAATAGCTTTCATCTCACATACAGACTCTGATTGACTGCTAGTGCCTACCTGGAACATTGCTGAGTAGGATCTTCAAACCTCCTCCAGGTTCAGTGGGAAAGAATTCTATGATTGTCTAGCAATGACTGTCATAGGTCAGGGAGAGGGTAGCAGTAACAGGTATGCCATGTTTGTGCTTTCCCTGCAGGCCATTTATCTCATAGTGTTGGACAGTCCTTATTTTTACTGACTACAGTATCTAATAGGCACATCACATCCATCTGTTGACTGATTTTAATAATTTCTCTGAAAGGGGGGGATGAAGCAATAGCAGCTAGCTGAAGAACCTCACCCCCTACCTTTTCCTCCTTAAACAATCTCTGGAAGTCCTGCTTCTTAGCTATTCCATCCAGTGCTTTGATATCCTGAGGATTCTTGTGAGCTCCTCCTTTTTTCAAGAGGAATTTACCCTCTCCTAATG
>CAUYQG010073344.1:0-24648 GCA_963574415.1 Tarsius wallacei | reverse complement strand
TGAACATATATCATAATACTATAAGAAAGGGATTGGCAGTAGTGGGAAACTGCTGGAGGTAGGAGGTGGGATTGGCAGTTGAGGGAAACTGCCAGGGGAGGGAGGGGCACACCTCATCAACAAGGGTACCTGCATAATGAATATTTGTATATCTAACCCTGAATTGTACCCCACATCTTTAAAATAAATAAACATAAAAAAATAAAATGGGAACTTGCTACACTTCCATTTTTAGCAGTTTTATTATTATTTTTGTTTGGGCAAAATAATCAATCATGAGCTAATTTGGAGATTTTTGTATCAAGAGAGGAGGAGAAGGAAAGCAGATGACAGCGAAACAAGGCCAAGCAGGAGAGGGACAGAAGTGCAGGGAAGTTTTTTCACAAACACAAGTGAAGCCTTACCTCAGAAACATCACTTCAGTCAGAAGGAAAGAACACTCCCTTTCTCTCTCCTTCATAACCCCAGCCTAATGTACATGTAAAAATTCTGCAGCTCAGTATGTTTACAGAAATCCACTCAGGCATACATAGTTATATTTCATCCTTCCAGGAATGTTTTGATTTTATAGTTTCAAAAATGTACCTATGAATGTCTAGGCCTAAATGAAACAACTATTTACATTTTTTTAGTTCTCCTAATCTGTATCCCCATGTACCCATATTTTTTGCATGATTTTTATCATAGACTGTGTACAATTTTGTGTTCTGTATTTTCAACTGTGTATTTCTACTGAAGATTTTTTTCCCCCAAGTTATCAAGTATGTCTTGAGATCCTGTTCTCTCATGCTTACGTTTCAATATAAAGATTTTTATTTTAAAGTGATTATTATAAAAACTGAGGTGTAGGCCAGGCATGGTGGCTCATGCCTGTAATCCTGACATGTTGGAAGGCCAAGATGGGAGGATGGCTTGAGTCCAGGAGTTCAAGACAAGCCTGGGCAAAAAAAGTGAGACCGGCAAAAAAAACAAACATAAAAAAACAACTGAGGTGCAAGAGTTGCTTCAAATGGAATATCTGCTCTATCTAATTTCTCTGTCTACAGACTGTACTTTAACGACTTTAGCATCCGGAGGTCTTTATCTTCACAGCCATCTAATTCTGCCCTTTGTCATGCATGCAATATTTCTTAACAGGAAATGCAAATGTAAATTTTAGAGGGGAAAAAATATTTCTTAAGAGATTTCAAATGGAGAAAAATGAGACTATGAATCTAGTGAGACACAGTAACAGTCACTTCTAATTGGCATGAACCAGAGAAAGGGAGCAGTAGTGGGAGTGAAGACTGAGGGTATTAGCAATCCAGAGAACTCCAGAGGATTTTTAGAAAAGAAAAGAAAAGAAAAACAAAAAACCCCCACATAAGTTGAAGAGGTTTTTGGAGACAGCATTAAAGCCTTCTTTTTTCTAGAACTTGATATTGTATGTTTATCTTGATAAAGTATATTTATCAATTAAAAGCATTCACCTTTCCATATTGTTCTCTTTACAGGTAAAATGTGGGGAGGAAGAACATACTGGAGAAATAGCCTCTTCGCTGTTGTCCTAGAAATAAAATGACAACAGGTGCCCCAGATCCCCCAATGACTATGTACTAGAAAGGAGCAAAAGCAAAGGTTAGCATATTATGCCATGTTCAAGATCAAGAGTTAATATCAAAGTTGTTGCCTAATATGCTGCATTAAATGCATTATTTTAAACAGGAGAGCAAAAAACATTTTAAAAGTCAGCCTCAAGTTTACCAAAAATAACCAAACTAAGAGATAGAAAAAACAGAATGCAATTTTATTCGTTATTTACTACTGCTTAACAAATCACTCCAAAAATTGATGACTTAAAACCATCAATATTTGTTTTCATGGTTTTTATGAGTCAAGAATCTGGGAGCATCTTAGCTGAGGGGCTCTGGCTCAGGCTCTTCCATCTGAAGACTTGACAGATGCTGGAAAGGTCTTCTTCCAAACTCATTCATGCGGCTGTTGTCTGGAGCCTCCCATTCCTTGCTGATTGCTCACAGAATCATCATGTGCATCTCTCCACAGGGCTAGTGAGTGCCCTCAGGACAGGGTAGTTGACTTCCCTAGGAGTCAGTGATTCAATAGTGAGAACTGGGGGGAGACAGGATGCTTTTGATGTGCCAGTCACACAGCCTCACTTCCACCATATTCTATCCATCAGAAGAGAATCACCAAGTCCAGCCCACACTCAAGAGGAGGGGAATTTGCCTCTGCCCTTTGGAGGAAGGATGTCAAAGAATATGTGGACACATTTTTAAACCACCACCCGGTAAACTTTAAAAGCTGTGGGTGGCCTGAAGGGGTTGGGTGGGACACTGGCTTCTAGAACAGAAGAGACACTGGATGCACAGGAAAGCTCAGCTCCTAACTTCACTGCCACTCCCAGAAACAGTACAAGACAGTCAACAAAAGTCTGAGGATTCTCACCAATACCTTCAAATCTAGTTTGTACTACATTAAGTGTGCATGCGAATCTCTTTTATCTTCTGACTGAGGAATGGTGGATGCTGGAGAGAAAGGGATAAAATGGAGAAATGAGCAATGGCACCAACTCTCTGGAAAGTATGAAAGGCTCCAGGGTTCCAGGCTGAATTGTGGGGGAAGCCCCAGGATAATACCTACACTGTTGGGGCTCTGCCCACACTCCCACAACATTCACAACTCCTATGTCTGCTTTTTGAACTTTCAGTTGCAACACCTGCAACTCTCTGAGGGTTCTTTTGACCAGCAGAATCCACCTGGCCTCTCATGGGGCAATCAGGAAGTGCTGGGGAGTTAAAGCCTCCTCCCAGCAACACTCAATCAATGACTTATAATGAGAGATACATATCCAATTTCTCCATTCTCAATGACCATAACTCTGGTAGGTGTTCCACACTGTCTCCCAGAGTTCCCTGGTGGGATTGAGCTCTTATTGCCCACAAAAGTAACCTACTCCTTACCCCCTCTACTGACTTTCTTCTCTTTCCTTCCTCACTTTTCCACTCTCCTACCAGGACTTCCTGGGATCTTCTCCCAAATAAACCACTTCCACTCACTTTCTTGTTTCAGGTTCTGCTTCTGAGAAGATCCAACCTAAGAAACAATAAAAATATAGGATCCACACCCAAATGGGGAGTATGAACTCTGGTAGAAAACAATTTTAAAACTCCTAAAAGAGAGAATAGAGCCCAGGTAGTACCAAAGATAGCATTCTCATCATTATTTATAGTTTGTTTCCATTTTTAGAAAAATGTCAACCTAAATAACAGAGAAACTCTCTAAAAGAAAATGATATTTACTCAGGAATAGGGCATTGCAATGAGGAATACACGTGCCATGGTAAACTACGTACGTATTCAAGAAAGTACAGGAAGACAAAGTGTTTCAAAGGAAAAATGAGGAGAATGACATAATTGTTTTGAGATAATTCTCTTTAGTTGCAAAGACCAATAGCAAGAGTGACACTAGTCCAAGTTTGCACAGGCAGTTGCTGGGAAGATGTCCTCACAGAAGTCTTTTTTGTGTAAGGTGTGATGGCTTTTGTTCAAGGTTGCAAATTTTGTGATAGTTTTTGTTATCAGGCATTTATTGACATGAGAACTCTTTTCTACGTGACCGTCCCTGGTTCTATTTGTCTTTTTTTTTTTTAAACACGTGACACCATTTTGCTACTGACAACTTTCACAAAAGTATTCCTCTCACGCTTGCCAGTCAACCAGCCAGCCAGCCATCTATTTGTCCATCTCATATTCGTCTATCTGCAGACATGCATAGAAAGATGTCTAAAATCATTTCTTTCTTTTTTTTTGAGCCCAGCCCGTAGGGTGTTTTTAACCTTCATATTTGTCCTTTTCTACTATGCACATTCTTCATAATGTACCATTTTTAAAACAACAATTGTGATTTTTTTTTTCCTTTAAAAAACAAAAACTGAGGGTGGAGGTTGGGATAAATAGTGAGATGTTGAGCAAAGATGTTGCAGTCGTTTGATAAATATGTTCTAGAGACCTAATATACAGCATAATAATAATGTATTGTGTACTTGAAATTTACTAAGAGAGTAGTTCGTAGTCAAGTATTTTCATCACAAACAAAGGTAACTATGTGAGGTGACAGATATGTTAATTAGCTTGATTGTGGCAAACATTTCACAATGTATGCATATATCAAATCATCACTTTGTACACCTTGAATATAAACATTTTTCATGTGTCTGTTATACTTTAATAAACCAGAAACAAACGAAAAGTCTAAAACCAATTTTGCCAAAAGGTAAATAAGAGTAATTCACTCTGGATGTGAATTTAGATGATAGTGATTTTCTTTTATGACTTTCTGTATTTTTAATGAGAAGCTGTTTCCTCTTCCTCATTCCTATCAAATCAGTCATGATTTTTTAAATCAATAATACGTAGTGTTGATGAAAGACAGCAAAACAGGCAATTTTACATACTACAAGGCAGGAGGAGGGTGCTTTAAAGTAGTAAGTTGGCAAAATATTTTAGGAAGATAAATTAACAATATAAATCAGAGGTCTTCAAAATCTCTATGCTTTTAATTCAATAATTCTGCTTCTATGTATTTAGCCTAAGGCAGTATTTCCCAAAGCTTGGACTCAGCCTCAGAATCACCCTGGCCCTCCAAAGACATCTGAATCAATATTTCTGGGTCTGAGATCCCGAAAGTGTGCATTAACAAGTTCTCCTGATACATCATATATATACTAAAGCTTAAGTCTTACTGGCCTGGAGAAATGAGAGATTCATTCATTAATGTTTATTCCCTACCAAGAATCAGGCTCTGTTCCCTGCACTGGGGACATAGCTGTAAATAACACAGAAAAAGTCTTTGGGCTCATGGAACTTTTCAACTAAAAAATTTCATATAAATGTGTTCAGTACAGTATTATTTATGATAAAAATGAGAAGTAATAAAATATTCAATGATATTTCAAAGAATAGCATGGGAAAATACTCATTTCATGTTGTCAGATGAAAGTAGCTATGATCCCTTTTAAAAAATATATGTATTCATTGATAAAAAAGACTAATGGGAACTACATACACACAAAAATGTTGATTTTTATTATCTCTAGAAAAGTATGATTACAGATTATTTCTATTTTCCTCTTTGTTCTTTTTGGTATTTTCTAAATTCCTGGGACAAATATGAATATTGACATAAGTAGAAGAAAATACAATGTTTAAGAAGGTTGATTTCAACATCAGGGGAAATAAGAAATTTTCAATACTATCTCTATCTGTTAAAATATGTTTTGATTTAACAGTATTAGTACATGGTTATTTTTCTGGAGCAAAACCTTAGGACTTTCTATTCCACTTAGGTAGCTATTCATCATTTTCAATTTCAATCTTAAGGAGATGAGCTTTCAAATTCTCTATGAACGGAGAACTCAAGAAGATTTTTAATATGCGTTCTTAGATTTTTAATCTTTATTGATTTCTCTGGATTTCAAATGTAATACATAATTGTCATGTAAAAAATACTAGAGAAAAGTAGAATATACTAAGAGAAATTTAGCCATAATTCTAGCTCTTCCTCACCCCCTAAGAAAACCACTTTAAATGGTTCAATTATACTCGTCCAGATTATTTTTTCATACATATAATACATATTATATGTATATATTATATATATGCTTTATGTGCAGTATATGTGTTGTTTAACAACAGGGATACCTTCTGAGAAGTGAGTCGTTAAGCAATTTCATCATTGCGTAAACATCACAGAGGATACTTACACAAACCTAGATGGTCTAGCCAACTACACACCTAGGCTATATGAGGTAGCTTATTGCTCCTAGGCTCCAAACCTATCAGCATGTTATTGCACTGAATACTGTAGGCAATTGTAACACAATGGTAAATATTTGTATATCTAAACATAGAAAAGGTACAGTTAAAAACATGGCATCAAAAATAAAATATGGTTCACCCGAAGAGGGCATGAATGGTGCTTGCAGGACTGGAAGTTGCTCTGGGTGAGTCAATGAGTGAGTGGTGAGTGAATGTGAAGGGCTGGGACTGTACCCTACTGTAGACTCTATAAACACCATACACTTAGGCTACACTAAATTTATAAAACACATTTTTCTTTCTTCAATAATAAATTAACATTAGCTTATTGTAAATGTTTTACCTTATAAACTGTTTGACTTTTTTGTAATAACATTTAGCTTAAACACAAATGCATTGTACTGTTGTACAAGAATATCTTCTTTCTATCCTTATTTCATAAGCTTTTCCCTACATATATATTTTTTTAATTTAAAATAATTTTTGCTAAAAATGAAGACACAAACACACACATTAGCCTAGTCCTACAGGGTCTGGCAATTAATTTTGCAAACTTGCCACCATGCGCCTACTTTGGTAGTAGTGTACAAACAGCTCAGTAAGGTTTCATAACCTTGGGATATCAGTGTCTCACAACTGTGTTCATGTAAACATGTGGTGATGTCTTGCTGATTATTGTTGCATGTTTTTGTGTGCCCTCATGAGAATGTTGGAGCTTGAATTAGAGCAATGAACAAACATTAAATTTCTTATCAAATTTGACAAGAGTGGAAGTGAAATCAGGGACATGTTAGTCCAAGTTTATGGATATAATGCCATGAAGAAAATGGCAGTGTACAAGTGTATTAAAGGTTTTTCTGAGGGAAGAGAAAGTGTCATGGAGGACGAAAGTTCAGGATGACCAGTAATGAGCAGAACTGATGAAAACATTGCAAAAATTTATCAAATTGTGCATCAAAATCATCAGCTGACTGCGAGAAGCATAGCAGACCAAATAAACATCAATAGAGAAACAGGAAAAATTTTTTAAAAGTTTTCAAACAAAATTTATTAGAGAAAGAAGAGAGAAAAGAAACAGAGACATACCAGAGTTGGCACAGGTGAAAAAAAAAAAACACGGGAAAATCTTAACCAAAAATCTTAGCATGAGAAGGGTGTGTGCAAAAATGGTGCTGAAGGAGCTCTTGCATCATGACAATGCACCAGCTCACACAGCACTGTCTATAAGGGAGCTTTGAGCCAGTAAACAAATAACTGTATTGGAACACCCTCCCAACTCACCTGATCTGACCCCCAATGACTTTTTTCTTTACCCAAAGATAAAGGAAATATTGAAAGGAAGACATTTGGATGACATTCAGGACCTCAAGGGTGACATTCAGGACAACAGCCCTAGTGGCCACTCCAGAAAAAGAGCTCCAAAATTGCTTTGACGAATAGACTAAGTGCTGGCATTGGTGCATAGCTCCCCAAGGGGAGTACTTTGAAGGTGAGCATAGTGATATTCAGCAATGAGGTATGTAGCACTTTTTCTAGGATGAATTTGTGAACTGGATTGTCATACCTCGTACACAGAGTTAGGATCAATATCCCTGTCTTGTCCCACTGGAAAGTCTTCAGGTCAATAACACACACATGGAACTGTCATCTCCTATGATAACAATGCCTTCTTCTGGACTAGCTTCTGAAGGATCTGCCTGAGGCTGTTTTACAGTTTAACTTAAAAATATGTACATATATATGAAGGAGTATATACAAAATAATGATAAAAAACATAGTATAGTAAAAACATAAACCAGTCATTTATTAACATTATCAAGTATTATATACTGTAACAATTGTATGTGCTATACTTTTATATAACTGGCAGCAAGCAGGTGTTTACCACGGCATCACCCCAAGCTCATGAGCAATGCATTGTGCTATGACGTTGTGATGGCCACGATGTCACTAGGCTATTGGAATTTCTCAGTTCCATTGTGATATTATGGGATCACCATCACATATGTGGTTCATCCTTAACCAAAACATCATTATGTGGTACACGTCTGTATAAATACACACCCATATACACATAGACATAGACATATGTAATTTTATTTACTTTAACACTTTACACACTGTTTGAACCTTACTATTTTCTTTTACCCTATGTTTTAGGTATCTTTCCATGTTATCTTACAGAGATGCACTGCATCTTTGCAATGACAGTATATGTAGAATTACACTGGATGGAAATGCCCAGAGTCATTTAAAGATTGCCTCTCATTTATACTGCATATTTTCTAACTGATTATTGCAGTCCTGTAAGAAGCCTATTGTTTTGGACTTTTTATGGTTATATCTGACTTTCCTACTGCTAACTCTTGTTAGACATCATTGTTTTTGTTTTTGTCTTAAATTTTCTAGAAGGACAATCATATCATTGAGAGACCATGACATTATTTTCTGTTTCTTCACAGTATGTATTCCTATCTTATTTATTCCTGTTGTTTTATGCTTAGGCTAGGACTGCCAGAAGAGTGATGAATACCACTGCCATCACTAGAATGACTGAGAGAGCTAAAGTGATCTAAGTAACTTGTACAGACCTGTCCTGAGTGTTTTGTTCTCAGACACCACCTTGCCTTCTTGTAACCTCACAATACATTCTGCAGATAGAGGGTCAGGGTGAACGTTTTTAACTGCAGACAGCAAAGTCAGAATGAGGAGGTGGTGGATACATTGTAGGTGATGGTTCTAATTTGCAGTTTCCTGTCTTGGGCATAATCTTGTTCTATTCCCCAATTTCCTTTTTCTGCCACCTTCTATAACAGGAGAAGAAAAAGACTTAGGAACCTCTAACCTTCTGCTGTTTTCATACCTGTCCTATCTCCAGGCAGCTCCACTCCAGCTGGATGGTGGTAACTTTGGAAGATAGAGCCGATTCATCAGGCAGCAAAGGACTACTTGGATACCTAGCATCTCTCCAGGTCTTGGTGGCAGGAATAACTCAACATAAAAATTTTGATTACTGATATTATTAAGCTCAGCTAGAAAATTACTGATTTTATTAAGCCCATCTAGAAAGTGGCTTTAAATTGAATGGAGGGGGGGAGAAAAGGTTAATTTTAAAAATTATTTCCCCTTGATCTGGAAAACTGGACTTATTATGACTTTGGTTGGGAAAAAGCAAAGACTGTTTGAGGTCAGCACAATACTGTTAATACCCAAGTTGGAAAAGTTGGAAACTTATGCTGTTTTTACTTAGTCCCATCTTGTTCTCAGTAATTGCTTCCTTTCAACCATAAAGTTGTTTAGTGTAGGAGAGATATTCCAAGGCTTCTCTTTATATTCACTGCGGCAAGATCCCATTTTAGCATAATTACAGTCTTGGAATTGAAGAGACAAGTTCACTCTATCTAGCTATGCAGCTGGCTTTCTCAAATGACAATACGATGCTCACCAGCTTAGCAACATCCAAGGCCGTAAGCCAGGGGGAGGTCCTTGTGCTGAAATTTTGCCCTTGCTTTGTCTGTCTTTCCTCCATGAAAATGGGGAAATGGTTTAGAATTTTTAAAAGTACAAGAGTTTTTTTGTTTTGTTTTGTTTTAATTCTCACAGGGCTTTTAAAGGGACATTTTAAGCTCCAAATGCAGATTTCAGAATCCTAAAATCAGAGATTAGTCATCTTTACATCTCAAGTGGATGTGACTGAGAAAAGAAAAACACAAATTTTGCTTTACTCCTCCTTTCTCATCTCCTTATAATATTTTTATTTATTTATTTATTTTTGTGAGAAGACTAAAGAGAAAGTCTAAATTTTTCTGCCTTCTTCACCTACAGGTGATTCCATATTCAACCTGATTATTTGCTGTAGACATTGACATTCTTTTTTTTTTGAGCACTCTGTCCCCCAGGCTGGAGTGCAGTGGCAGCTCCCTTCCACCACAGCCTCAACCTGCTGGGCTCCTGGGACCCTTCTGCCTCAGCCTTCCAAGTAGCCAGAACTACAGGCGCATGCTACCACGCCTGGCTAATTTTTTGATTTATTATAGAGACAGGGTCTCACCAAGTTGCCCAGGCTGGTCTCAAACCCGCCGGCTCAGTCAATCCACTCGCCTCGGCCTCCCAAAGTGCTGGGATTACAGGCTGAGTCACGAGCCCAGTCAACATTCTTTTCATGATTTGAAATAAGTAGCTGTTCACATTCAACCCTCAATTAGAAATGTATGCTTATGTCTACACTGGTTCCTCTGCTTCTCAATAAGACCAGGGTCGCTCCTTTCTTCTACCCACCTCTCCCAGATGTATTGCCTTTTGCCTCCATGTTCTGTTCACTCTTCCTTCATGCAAATCCATACCTCTGTCCCCTTTCTTATCACAACCTCAGTTTAGGTCTTTACATCTCTTTTCTGAATTATTACAAAAGCTTCCAAAAAGATCCATCTACTTTTAGGCTCTCCCTATTTACACTCATATCAGTCTTCTTATAACATCATTCAAAGAGAAATGAACCAAAGACTTAAAAACCATCCACATGTGGCAGGTGCCGAAACCAACACTTGGAATACACAGATAAAAGACATTCTCGTGAATGGACTTTCTGCTGTAGTCAAACTGATGTCTTTTCTGTCTCAGGGTCAAGTTTCACATATCAGTTGTTCTCATATTGGGGGAGGGGTAGCTATTTTGTCTCCTGGGTAACATTTGAAATGTCTGGAGACATTTTTGATTGTCACAACTGGGGTGAGGGAGGGGTTACTGGTATCTCATGTGTAGAGGCCAGGGATGCTGCTAAGCATCCTAGAATATACAGGACAGCTCCCATAACAAAAAGTATACAGTGGCCAGTTGCAGTGGCCTCACGTCTGTAATCTCAGCACTTTGGGAGGCTGAGGCGGGTGGATTACTTGAGCCTAGGAGTACGAGACCAGCCTGGGCAACAGAGCGAGACCTCATCTCTATAAAAAAAACTTAAAAAATTAGCTAGGTGAGGTATCATGTGCCTGTAGTCCCAGCTACTTGCAATGATGAGGAGGATCACCTGAGTCCAGGAGATTGAGGCTGCCATGAGCTGTGATCGTCATGATCATGCCATTGCACTTCAGTCTGGGCAACAGAGTGAGACCCTGACTCAAAAAACAAATAAATAACAAAAAAAGCAAAGCATACAGTATGAAATATCAATGGTGCCAAGGTTGAGAAACACTGTGCATGTTCATAGATAACTAATGAATTCCTCCTGAGTTCAATGCCTCCCATCTTTGTATGTGGGGGGACCCAAAAAAACTCAGAATTTGTTTTAAAAATTGTGTATTTATTCTCCCAAGTGTAAACTTCAGTCACCTTCAAGTACTCTCCATTTGATGCAATACACCTATCAAGATGCTTTTTCACTGCTCAAAATCGTTTTTGAACTCTTCAATTTTGATGCCTTTTAGTGCTTCTGCTGTTTTTTGTTTTACCCCTTCCACATCGGCAAGACATTTCCCTTTGAGGAAACAAACAAACAAAAAAGTCACTCAGGAAGAGATTGGGTGAAGGGGGAGGGTAAAACATGGAGGTCATGCCATTTTTGGTAAAAAAAAAACTGCTGAACACTCAGGCAGTGTGAGCAGGTACACTTGTAAATCACCCATCATGAAATGAGCAAACGCATTGAAATAATCTCAAAAAAAAAAAAAAAAAAGTACTGAAACTGTACACAGCCTCTCACAAAAATGCTAGCTGGGTTCCTAGAACACTTTCCTAGCAGGAAAGCCTATACTACAAAGAAGCCCACCTTCCAAAAGATAACTCCAATTTTTTGGAGGCTCCTCTCATGTAATCAAATCCCACCCATTTTCCAAACTTTGTTTCAACTCCACCTCTCCCAGTTGTCTTTCTAAGTTCCCAAAGCCCTTTTGGTCTGTATCACTCACTGTGGGTATCCTCCTCCTTTGGAGGTACTGCTCTGTGTCCCATGTGCCCTCTCTTCCCATGCCCTGTCTTGTCAGGGTATTGTGGCAGGTTACTCACTGGACCCATATTCCACTGTATTGCCCACAGCACTGAACACGGGGTCCTGTACACATTGTACAATTAGTAAATACTTGTAATTCAAAGATGAATCCATCAGCACAGAAACTCACAGTCGAGGTCGGAGGAGAGTATGCTGCAGGGCTGAGATTGCAGCAATTAATCAACAGCAATCTCATCGAGAGCAGAACTAGGGGAAATGGGAGTATAGAGAAAGAAAGGGACGGGGACTCCAGGATGTACTGCCTAGGATAAGAGAGTTAGAACGTGCATTTAATCAGGTTCTTTTTTTTTCACTGTGGCAAAGTATACATAACATAAAATTTACCATTTTAAAGTGTACAGTCCTGTGGCATTAAATATGTTTATACGGTTGTGCAGTTATCACCACCATTCTTCTCCAGAACTTTCTAATCTTCCCCAGTTGAATCTCTGTACACATTAAACATGAACTCCCCTTTTCACCCTCCCCCCAGCCCAGGTAACCACTACTCCACCTTCTGTCTCTATGAATTAGTCTACTCTGGGAACCTCATAAAAGATTAATCATATGATATTTGTCCTTTATAACTGACTTATTTCATTTAGAATGTCTTCATGTTGTAGCATGCGTCAGAATTTCCTTCCTTGTTAAGGCTGAGTAATATTGTGTTGTATGTATATACCACACTTTGTTTATCCATGTATTTGTTGATGGACATTTGGGTTGCTTCCGCCTTTTGACTGTTGTTGGAAATACTGTTATGAACATGAGTGTATAAATATCTGTTCAAGTTGCTACTTTCACTTATTTTGGGCATATATCCAGAAGTAGAATTGCTGGATTATACACTAATTCTATTTTTTATATTTTTTAAGGAATTCCATACTGTTTTCCATAGCAGTTGCATCAGTATACATCCCCACTAACAATGCACAAGAGTTCCAATTTCTCCACATTCTCACCAACACTTGTTATTTTCTATGTGTCTGTGTGTGTATGTGTTTTAATAATAGCCATTCTAATGGGTGTCAAGTGGTATTTCACTGTGGTTTTGATTTGCATTTCCCTAATGACTAGTGGGGTTGACCATCTTTTCATCTGCTTATTGACCATTTGCATATGTTCTTTGGAGAAATGTCTACTCAAGTCTCTTGCCCAATTTTTAATTAGTTGTTTGTTTTGTTATTTAGTTCTTTATATTCTGGATATTGATCACTTATTAGATATATAATTTTTTCTCCCATTTGGTGAGTTGCCTTTTTACTCCATTAATAGTGTCCCAGGATGCACAAAAGTTTAATTTTGAAGTCCAGCTTATCTATTGTTTCTTTTGTTGCCTGTGCTTTTGATATCATAGCCAAGAAATCATTGCCAATCCAATGTCATGAAGCATTTCCCCTACGTTTTCTTCTAAGAGTTTTATAAGTTTAGCTCATATACTTAGGTCTTTGATCTATTTTGAGTTAATTTTGTATATGATGTAAGGTAAGAATCCAACTTCATTCTTTTGCATATGAGTATCCACTTTCCCCAACACCACTGGGTGAAAAGACTGTCCTTTCCCCATTGAATGGTCTAAGCACTCTTGTTGAAGATCATTTGACCTTATATTAGAGTAGTTTTGGTTTTTTTTTTAACTCTCTATTCTATTCCATTGTTCTATATGTCAGTCTTTATGTCACTACCAAACTGGCTTGATTACTGTGTTTTGTAGTAAATTTTAAAATCAGGAAGTGTGAGACTTCCAACTTTGTTTTTCATTTTTAAGATTGGTTGGAATATTTAGGCTTCTTTGAGATTTCATATAAATTTTTGGATGGATTTTTCTGTTTCTGAAAAAAATATTGTTGGAATTTTGATAAAGATTGCATTGAATCTATAGAGCACTTTAGGTAGTATTGACATCTTAGCAATATTAAATTTTCCAATCCATGAATGCTGGATGTTTTTTCATGTATTGTGTCTTCTTTAATTTCTTTCAGTAATGTTTTATAGCATTTACAAGTCATTTAGATTCTTTTTTTTTACAGAAGGTTATTTTTTGCAAACAATATAATAGCAACATTATTGGAAATTTTAAAATAAAAATTCATCTCAAATTTCACTTTTGAGCAAACTACTCGGCCTCATTTTCTTTATGTCTCCTTCAAGTCTTAGCTGCATATATATATATATATATATATATAGAGAGAGAGAGAGAGAGAGAGAGAGAGAGAGAGAGAGAAACAACATAAATACAATCATTTTGTGAATACAATTTTGAACCTGGGTTTCTTTACTTATTATATCCTACTCATTTTTCCATGTTGTCACATAGGCCCTTAAACAGATCTTAAGTACAATATACCAATATGGACTCTTTGGGAGGTGAAAGGACAGCCAGTGGCCTAAGCTTTGGGAAGGGGATGGAGATAAAAATCTTCATTTTTATTTCCAAGTAGTAGATATAAACACTTCCTAAGCAAAAAATGAAACAAAAGAATTCAAAGACTGCCCTAGGAAATCTATTTTAGTTCTTGGATAATAACAGTCATAGTTCAAAAAAATATATCAGATGGCTTTACTTATGTCCCCTCGGAATCTTCTCTAACCTTGACTCTAAAATATAACATTTAACATTTGGAATCCATCTTGAATGACAAGTGTCTGAAAGCATCAAGAATGTGTATTTGCTACACTTTTCACAGTGGATGATGGATATATTTATATGCATCTGTAAATTTCAGTTACTCAGAATTTTCAATCATTGTTCAGAAATTCTATGAAACAGGATCAAATGCAAATGGGGTTTTATATGAAGAACCATCTCAGTAATATTTGATTTTATAGCCTTTCTTGAAATAAAAAACTAAGCTGACGGTGTTTGGTGTTGAACTGGGAGGTATGAATTGGTAAAGACAGGTTAGGGAGGACTTCCCATGCCAAGGTTTATAAATCAGAGTAGTGAACATGCCCCTACAGCGAAAGTAGTCTGTCTCCTAGAATTATCTCTCCCCAAGTAGTTAGAAGGAGCCTGTACATACTTGACTGCACCAGTGAAAATCCACAGACTCACCTTTCCTTTACAAGATTTGTGCCATTTCTTTGATGGATTTGAAGACTGATGAAATGTAAGGAGAGGTCTCAGATTTTTCCTTTCTCCAGCTGCTCCCCACCCTTCTTCTGAATTTTTCTTAACTTCTAATGAGATTACTTAAGATAATCTGGACTTAAGATAATTATGGACAAAACAATTCCACTAAGTCTTTTCTTCATCATCATCACAGATTTATTATTATTATTATTATTGTTATTATTTCAAAGTCAAGGTCTTACTTTGTTGCCCAGGCTGAAGTGCAGTGCCACAATCATGGCTCACCGCAGCCTTGACCTCCTGGGCTCAGGCAATTCTTCTGCCTCAGCCTCCCTGGAAACTGAGACCACAGGTGTGTGCCACCACACGTGACTAATTTTTTGTAGAAACAAGTTCTTGCTATGTTGCCTAGACTGGTCCCAAACTCCTGGGCTCAAGTAATCCTCCTGTCTCAGTCTTCCAAAGTGCTGATATTATACTTTGGAGAATATTGAAGAAGGGATCAGAAGAGTCAAGTATATTTAATACATCACTTAATACATGCCACCAGGAAACTCATCTGTAGAATATTATCTTTGAAGAGCCCCGGGATGCATTAATGAAGGAGCATTAGTATTGTTAAAATGCTCAACGGTGGCTAACCTTTGTAGACCAGGTTCATTGATCTAGGCTTCTTGGTGGCAATGTTGATGAGTCATTTCTGAAACAGTAGAGGCTAGAAGACAGCACCTAACCATCAGAAGCAAGGTGCAAATATTTACTGTAATGTAAAGCAAGTTTAAAGTGGTAACCAGGGGCTTAAACTCACAGAAATCTGTGGTAATGACTAGTAAGCTATACTATTCCCACAGGTAATAATAGTGAGCAACGAGTGAGAATATTGGTTTACTGATATAATAAAAACACTTTAAGAGCTGGCGAACAGAAGGCTGATGTTAGAAGTATGAAAAAACCATGATCCCTCTCTCAGTGGCCACATTTGAACCAGTTATTAGTCCCAGAGTCAGTCAGTTGAAGGGGATGCTTCATCCTCTTGAGGAAGGTCCCTGAATAATCAACCTAACCACATGTATAATCCATACTCCATCCATTTTGGGGTACTTCTAAAAGGGACCAATGACCATTTACCATATTAACTAAATGAAGAAACTGGATGATTCCAATCCTTTGAGGGCTGGTGGATAGGGTCTTAAGCGGACACTGCTACTACAGGCCTGGAATGTCATCATGAGCTCCTTGTTAAAAAGCGTATGTGGGCCGGGCTCGGTGGCTCAGCCTGTAATCCCACGCTTTGGGAGGCTGAGGTGAGTGGATTGCCTGAGCCCGCGGGTTCAAGACCTGCCTGGGCAACTTGGTGAGACCTCATCTCTACAAAAAAAAAAAAAAAAATCAGCCCGGCGTGGTAGCGCGTGCCTGTAATTCCGGCTACTCGGAAGGCTGAGGCGGAAGGATCGCCAGAGCCCAGCAGGTCGAGGCTGCAGTGGCCAGGAGCGGCCACTGCACTCCAGTCTGGGCGACACAGTGAGACTCCAACTCAACAACAACGACAACAAAAAAGCGTATGTGGGCCAGATGACAAATGGAGTCCTGGTCAGAATGCTTGTCATAGTGGGTCCAATGAGTCTGCAGGCCCATCTTAAGGTAATTTTCTAATCGCTGAGGGCATAATCTGGATGTTTATATTTAATAGCTGCCAGAACCTATATACCTGTCCCCTGATCTATGGAGTAAAACAGGAAGGCGTCCCCTGAAACTGTTCTCTCCCAAAGCCATATGAGTAAAAAATCAGAAGTAACATCACACCTTTTACACCTTGGGATTGCAAAGATTAGTGCCACTCTCAGAGACTTAAAAGATGCACCTGTATAACCTTTACAGAAATAACATGGATACAAATAAGTTACATGAAAAAGCCACGCTCCATTGTCAACTCTCTCATCCAGGTAGATGGTTTGAATTTAGGCAATCTTTGTCCTCAGCCATCCCAGTGCTTGCAATGACCCAAGAACGGCGATCCCATGGGTAGTAATGTGGTCTATACATGTCCAGTGACAAGGACTTCCTCTTACTAAAGCTGAGCTAGCTATATTCACTGCTGAATCTCAGAAACCATCCAGAGTCCTGGATATATTATCATGGTTTGAGGAGACTAACAGCCACTTGGTGGTAAATTGATTATATCAGATCGACTTTATCCTGAAAAGAGCAGTAATTTGTTCTTACTTGGGTTGATGTTTATTATGGATGGATATAGGTTTTACCTTTCCTACCCTCAATGCCTCTACTAGCATAATCCGAGGATTTTTTTTAAAATGCCGTATTTGGCCAGGCACAGTGATTCATGCCTGTGATTTCAGTACTTTGGGAGGCTGAGGTAGGAGGACTGCTTGAGCCTAAAAAAAAATTTAAATGCCGTATTTATTGTTCAAATTTCAATATGACATTACCTTTGACCAAGGGACCCATAATGTGATACAAGACTATGGGCACATGACTGTGAGATCAACCAGTCTTACCATATGCTGCATGACGCTTTCTGGCATGATAGAACGTTAGATGTGCCTCAAAGGGCTGGGTGCAGTGACTCATGTTTGTAATCTCAGCGCATTGGGAGGCTGATGTGGGAGGACTGCTTGGGCTCAGGGATTTGAGATCAGCCTGGGCAATATTGTGAGAGCTTGTCCTTACAAAAAATTAGCTGGGTGTGGTGGTGCACATATAGTCCCAGTTACATGGGAGGCTGAGATGGAAGGATTGCCTGAGCCCAGGAGGTTGAGACTGCAGTGAGCTGTGATTGTGCCACTGTATTCCAGCCTGGGTGACAGAGTGAGACCCTGATTTTAAAAAAATGCCTAAAAGGCTCTGCTAAGGCACTAAACCCTTAATTTAGGATTTTTCTTGGGGACTAAACCCTGCATGATTGGGGCACTGTTCTCCTTGATTCTGTATGTCCATTGAACCAATGGCCATTCTAATTGTGCTGTGTTTTCAGTAGCTAGAATATATGGGCAAGGTATAGTCTGTCTTTCTGTAGAATATATGGGAATCAAAGGGTAGAAATAGGATCATCAATGATCTTAGTGCCCTACTCGAGGAATGTGTGTTTCAAATCCTCGTAACTCTAGGCTATATGATTAGAGGTCTTGATTTCCAAAGGATGATTCTTCCATCAAGGTACACAGGAAAGGTTTCACTGAACCTAAAATTATAACTTGTTCCTGATAATTTTGGGTGTCTCATGCCAGTATATAAGCAGGCAACAAACAAACAAAAATGTGAGTTACTAGACTAGTAAGATAATTGGACTTTATCTTGAGGAGCTAGGGTTGCTGCTTTATAATGAAGACAGAAAAGAGCATATCTGGAACTCTGGAAACTTACTGGGTGCCTCTTGGTGCTTCTATGCCTATTAATAACAGTCAATAGGCAATTGCCACAACCACAGCCTGATGAGAGCAAGGTCCAAGAAGCTCAGATCTCTCGAAGATAAAGGTCTGAGTCACGCTACCAGGCAAGCAGCAGATATACTTTTAGGCTGATAGAAGTGCTTGCCATAAATGAGGGGAACTGAGAGTACATGGTAAAGGAGGGAGATAATCTATACTGATGAGAGCCTTGTAGCACTGGAGTCTGGAAAATCTTCTAATTTTAATCTCTAAAAAATATTTTGTGGCCAGTTGCTACCCTAAGTCATCAATAATAGAATGGACTTAATGTGAGGCACAAATGACTGAATGGTAGAAGAGATAAACTATAGCAGATGCTGTTGATGATCCTATCCATAGCCCCTTGACCCACCTCAAAGTTCAGTTTTATTTCTGCTGCATTTCTTGTACACTGTTAGTTTTCTCTTCTTTCCTTCCATTCATTTATTTTTTGAGTCAGAATCTCACTCTGTTGCCCAGGCTTGAGGGCAGTGACACGCTTGTGGTTCACCACAGCCTCGACCTCCTAAGCTCAGGTGATCCTTCTGCCTCAGTCTCCCGAGTAACTGGGACTACAGGTGTGCACCACCATGCCTGGCTAATTTCTTTAAAAAAAAATTTTTTTTGTAGAGACAAGGTCTCACTATATTGCCTAGGCTGGTCTCAAAATCCTGGACTCAGGTGATGCTCCCACCTCTATCTCCCAAAATGCTGGAATTACAGGCATGAGTCACTGCACTCAACCAATTGTTAGTTTTCTATTGAAAGTACTTGTTTTTCTGCCCAAGGGCTTTCTCTGGTGCCATGAAAATTTGCTCAGCTCACAAGCAAGGTAGCTCCGATGTTCCAGGCATTAAATACCCTTGGTATAAATCCTCAACCAGTGGAGACTGAGAGTTGATGGGATACTTTGTCTCTCTATGGGACAATTCTTTGACACATTCAACATGGTTAGAGTTCCCAGTAAAATTAAACTTTATATGTACACAATGATAACCCATTTATTGTCTTCCTTTCAGTGGCTTTTCTTACTTCTCCACTTTTGTTTCCCTAGTTTCTTCTTGTAATTCCTGAGATCACTTCCCAAACAAATTATCTGTGCCCAAGACCTCCTTGTAGAGTATTGTTTTAGAAGAACTTAAGGTAAAAACAAGCAGAAGAAAGTAGTTCTCTACAGGGTGTGGTGGCTCATGCCTACAATCCCAGCACTTAGGAAGGCTGAAGGGGGAGAGTTGCTTGAGCCCAGGAGTTCAAGACCAGCCTGGGCAATCTAGTAGAACCTCATCTCCACCAAAAAAAAAAAAAAAAGTCGAGAATGGTGGCACATGGCTATAATCCTGGCTACTTAATATGCTGAGGTAGAAGGATTGACTGAGCCCAGGAGGTTGAGGCTGCCATGAACTGTGATGGTCGTATCATGACACTGCACTCCAGCCTGGGCAACAAAGTGAGAACCACTTCAAAAAGAGAAAAGGAAAGAAAAGGTAGTTCTCTTCAATTTTGCCTTCCATGCTTGTTTGTGTATCCAATTGGTGGAACCTAGTTTAATTCCATAGTTCTAGCTGTAAGGTATCTTGGTAATATGGTTTCTGGTTTTCCATTTTCTGCAGTTCACTAGAAGGAGGTGGAATGCAGGATGACTGACCTAATCCAGTGTCCCTCACATTATTTAAAATGTGAACCCCAACATTGAATTTTTGAGCCATAGAGAGAAACTAAATTACTCTAACTCTTCTTTGTTAGATGATATTTCTTATAAGTATTTATAATTTAAAATGTAGCAACTTCTATGTTAAATATTTCTATAATAATTTTTTTTAGTCAGAGTCTCACTTTGTCGCCTAGGCTGGAGTGCAGTGGCATGCTCATGGCCCCCATAGCCTTGACCTGTTGGGCTTAGGTGATCCTTCCACCTCAGCCTTCCAAGTAGCTGGAACCACAGGCACACACCACCACGCCTGGCTTATTTTTTGGTTTATTGTAGAGACAGGGTCTTGCAAGTTGCCCAGGCTGATCTAGAACCACTGGCCTCAAGCAATCCTCTTGCCTTTGCCTCCCAATGTGTTGGGATTACAGGTGTGAGCCATCACGCTCAGTCTTTTCTCTAATACAAATGACACGAGGTCATTAAATAGTAATCATATTGCATATTAATTATTCTAATATTTTAAAAAAATTTTAATTTGGAGTTCAGACTAAAATCATACATACAAATACAGAGAATTAAAATAAGATAATCTTGGAATTCAACAAACCATCTCAAAATGTATAAATCATGTACAAGTAAACAATAAAATATCTTTATTTACAAATTGGATCTACAGTTTGCCTCTAAAAGTAAAAAGGCAATTTTAAGCAAAATTTAAATCATGTTTGTCTATTCCCTCCTTCTCATTTAAGTAGTATGCATTATTACTATTGTGTTTTTTACTTGATAGTATTACCAACATCATGTTCTCTGCTTCTAGGGACATAAGAAAGTTGAACTTCTCTGTCACCTTCAAATGAGACATGACCATGTATCATAATTTTTCTGGTAAAGTGATGAGTCACTTCGGGAAGAAAGTATTTGCTGATATTTATTTATTTGCTGATATTCCAATCTCGAACATTCACCTGCTGCAGCAATTTGAGGAAGCACATATTGATGATGAAGTGTCTTAAGACCTACATAATGTTAAATGTTGATCTATCACCTGAAAAATAGTTTCCCTGAAGAGTTGTCTGGACTGGAATGGACTTTGTATGAGCAAAAAATAAACTTTTGTTTCATTAAGACACCAAAAGCTTCAAATTGTATTTTTTTGTTGTTGCTTTTTTTTACTATAGCAAAACCTAGCATAAAGGTAAATTAAATTAGTCTAATTGTGTGCTCTAAGAACACAAGTATTTGTTCATTCTTTTTGGACTATAGCCCTAAATTAAACTAGTAGTTATCCCCCAATTTAAAACCAAGTGTTGGCCGGGCTCGGAGGCTCAGCCAGTAGTCCCAGCACTTTGGGAGGCTGAGGCTAGTGAATTGTCTGAACCTGTAGGTTCTAGACCATCCTGGGCAACTTGGTGAGACCTAGTCTCTACAATAAATAAAATAATTAGCTGGGCGTGGTAGTGCACACCTGTAGTTCTGGCTACTTGGAAGACTGAGGTGTAAGGATCACCAGAGCCCAGTAGGTCAACACTGGGGTGGCCGTGAGTGTGCCACTGCACTCTAGCCTGGGAGATGGAGTGAGTCTCCAGCTCAAAAAATAAATAAATAAATAAAATAAATACAACCAAGTGTTTTGAGTGTCCATCTGTGAAAAGATTCCAATAATATTAGTAGATTACCTATTCTTATAAACAGTGGGATACTGAATGGGTTTACTTTGAAGAACTAGTGTACATATAACTTTAAGTTATTGTTGGTGGGACAAGTTCTGTCTACATGACATTCCAGTACATAACTTTTGAGAACAAATTGCTTATCCTTTTCACTTATCTGATAATATTGTCTGGTACAACAGACTTCACTTTCCTCCATTACATAAACACTGATATTCAAAAAAATCCATACCTGATATACATTACCCAGATATGAATAGTGAGCCAAAATTCTAATACCTTCAAATTAAAATTAAATATTGTAGTAAAATACATATTAGACAATTTTTTTTTTTGAGTTGGAGTCTCACTCTGTCACTCAGACTGGAGTGCAGTGGCCACTCCTGGCCACCGCAACCTCGACCTGCTGGGCTCCGGCGATCCGTCCGCCGCAGCCATCCAAGTAGCTGGAACTACAGGCGCGCGCTACCACACCCGGCTACTTTTTGATTTATTGTAGAGAGGAGGTCTCGCCAAGTTGCCCAGGCAGGTCTCAAACCCGCGGGCTCAGGCAATCCACTCACCTCGGCCTCCCAAGCCGCGGGATTACAGGCTGAGCCACCGAGCCCGGCTAGACAAATTTTTTAAAACCAGAGAAAATTTAAAATTTCCATCTAATTAAAAGCACACAATTGACCTCATGTCATTTGTAAGATATACTCAGTGGATGTCATAAAAAAGAATTGTAATGTTAAATGTCACTGCTCATCCAGTAATTTATGATTTGTGCTGAACTTAATTTTAATAGATTTTAAACACCAATCAAATAATTGTTTTTTATCAAGATTTTTGATTAAAAAATTGTATGATTCAGAAAATCACGTAAGAGAGCTAATTGTGTTATAAATAAAAGAAGTATTTTAAAATTATGTACACAAGCCGGGCTCGGTGGCTCAGCCTGTAATACCGCGCCTTGGGAGGCTGAGGTGAGTGGATTGCCTGAGCCCGCGGGTTTGAGACCCGCCTGGGCAGGCGAAACCTCATCTCTACAATAAATCAAAAAAATTAGCCAGGCGTGGTAGCCGCACGCCTGTAGTTCCAGCTACTTGGAAGGCTGAGGCGGAAGGATCGCCGGAGCCCAGCAGGTAGAGGCTGCGGTGGCCGGAAGCGGCCACTGCACTCCAGTCTGGGCGACGGAGTGAGACGCCAACTCAAAAAAATAAAATAAAATAAAATAAAATAAAATAATGTACACAAAAATATATCAGAATTAAGTAAAGGATATTAATATAAATATGCAAATTAAAAATATATCTTTACTACATTTGTTCATAAAAATTTCTTCAAAAAGTTGTTACCCTATGAAAATAAGTCTCATTAACACTTTTATTCAATTAAGGACACTAGGGCTCTTTTTCCCCCCTTGCAGAACTCACAATCTATTTAGGATTCTTTTTTTTTTTTTAGTTGGAGTCTCACTCTTTCGCCCAGGCAGGAGTGCAGTGGCACACTCCTGGCCACCACAGCCTTGGCCTGCTGGGTTCAGGCGATCCTTCCAAGTAAGTGGAACTACAGGCACATGCCATCACACCTGGTTAATTTTTTGGTTTATTGTAGAGACGAGGTCTTGCCAAGTTGCCCAGACTGGTCTCGAGCCCCTGGGCTCAGGCAATCCTCTTGCCTCGGCCTCCCAAAGTGCAGGGATTACAGGTGTGAGCCACTATACCCAGTTTTTTCTAGGAATCTTTGTGAGCATAGCTGAATACATGTCTGAATCAGCAATATAGATATAGATATAGATAGGTATAGATATACATAATGATTTTGTGAATTCTTGTTATTTCTAGAAAGCAAAGATGCTTTCAAAATAAGTTTGGTCAAAGCCCATGAAGTCAGTTTACAGGGTCTTATGATGGTCAAATTATAATAATTTAATCAGCAAAATAGATAAAAAATGTATACTTCATTAAGACAAGTCCATAAATATCATGAGTACATAATATTAAGACAAAAAAGTTTACTAATTACTTTCCCTAAAAATAATTAGTGTTATACTCAGGTGATTTTTCATTTATTTATTGATCTTATGCCAACACTTCACTGCCTTGATTACTGCAATTATACAATATGTCTTGTAGATCTATATATTTATAATGTGTGATGATTACGTACATAGTGTATGTATAAGTGTGTGTGTGTGTCTGTGTGTTGCTTATCACATGCCAATTTCTACAAAACAGCCAGCTTGGACTTTGACTGGGCTTGCAGTAAATCTGTAGGTCAGCCGGGCTCGGTGGCTCAGCCTGTAATCCCACGCTTTGGGAGGCTGAGGTGAGTGGATTGCCTGAGTCCACGGGTTCAAGACCCGCCTGGGCAACTTCGTGAGACCTCATCTCTACAATAAATAAAAAAAATTAGCCGGGTGTAGTAGCACACGTCTGTGGTTCCAGCTACTTGGAGGCTGAGGCGGAAGGATCGCTGGAGCCCAGCAGGTCGAGGCTGCGGTGGCCGGGAGCGGCCACTGCACTCCAGTCTGGGCAACAGAGTGAGACTCCAACTCAAAAAAAAAAAAAAAATCCGTAGGTCAACTTGGGGAAAAATGGACATCTTAATAATACTGTATTTCAATCCATGACCATGGTATAGCTCTTCTTTTACATAAATCTTCTCAATTTCTTTTTGCAATGTTTTGTAATTTTCAGTGTAAAAGTCTTGCACATTTTAGGTTGAATTGATTCCTAATTACTTATCTCTTTGATGCTACTATAAAAGGCACTATTCTTTATTTTAATTTTCCATTTGTTGCATTATATGGAAATACAATGGATTTTTGTATATTGACCTTATATCCTGAAGACTTGCTAAATTTAGTCAATTATCCCTAGTAGTTTTTTATGTAAGTTATTTAGGTTTTCTACATGCACAATTATTTCATCTGTAAATAAAGACAATTCTTCTTCCTTTTACATATTTGTGCCTTTCCTTTATTTTTACTAGGACTAGCATTGTCTAGCTCTTTGGATTGACTAGCTCCTCCATAATAATGAAAAA
>CAUYQG010073339.1:0-21751 GCA_963574415.1 Tarsius wallacei | reverse complement strand
ATAATTGTTCAAGGTCTGCTTATGAGTGAGAACATGTGATACTCAGTTCTTTGTTTCCGTGGTAAATCACTTGATATTATAGACTTTAAGTCCATCCAAGTTGCTGTGAAATTCATAATTTTGTCTTTATGGCTTGCAATATTCCGTCATGTATATATGTACCATATTTTTTTCACAGCCCTCTTTCAATGGGCAGCACAGTTGGTTCCGTGTTTTTGCCATTGTGAGCAATGTTGCAATAAACATATGTGTGCAGGTATATTTTTCATAGAGTAATTTGATTTCCTCTGGGTATATTCCCAGTAGGGGGATTGTGGGGTCATATGGAAGGCCGATTTTTAGATCTTTTAGGAATCAACAAACTGTTTTCCACAGAGGTTGATTTAGTTTACACTCCAACCAACAGTGTGGAAGTTTTCCCTTTTTCCTTCATCCTCTCCAACATGTGCTGTTTGTTAAGTGATTGATGATGGCCATCCTGACTGGAGTTAGGCAGGGATTTCTAATATATGAACATGGATTTTCCCCATGCATAGTTAACCTCCTTGTAAAGCTTGTTTCTTTTTGCCTAGAGGCCATCAGACTCCAGAGGGTGATGTAGATGGAACCTTGTGTAGAAGCTTCCTATTACTGAGGACCCTTAGATCGACCTCTGGAGGATCCCTAGCTGCCATCCCATACAATGATCAGCAGGAAGTAGCCAGACCAGTCATCATCCTTACTACCTATTGGCAGTTAGGGCTACTACTCCAGAGAGGGAAACAGGAGAGGAGATAGCTTGAGAACAATTAGGTAGCCAGACTGGGTGGGTTCCAGTAACAAAGTAGCAGACTTGTTGCAAGCCTCTCAGACTGAAGCACAAACACATGCTTTGGTGACAAGTTCCCTGCAAGCCTCTCAGACTAGAGCAAAAATACTCACTTTCTGGAATTGAAAAACACACCACAATACCTCCAGCTGACTGGTACTAAGTGCCAACCAATCAGCTCAATACTAGGCCTCTATCTCTAGGTGATTGGTTCTTAGTACTGACGAATCAGCACAACTGGTGCCAACCAATCAGCTCATTGCTCATGCTAGCTGATCAGCTTGATCTTAAGGCTATATATGGGCCTACTTTCAGCCCCAGATCAGCAATCTCTTTCAGGTCCTCTCCTGCTGTGGGAGCTTTTCTGTCTTCTTACTCTCATGATCTCACCCTCTCATAATCTGTGTCCCGCATTCCTCCTGAGCGTGAGACAAGAACACAGACTCTAAGATCTGTTGAAGATCATTGGAGCTGAAGAGCTATGCACCCCAGAGACTGACTTGTCAGCCAATGGAGCTGGCAGAACCAGTAGAAGTGAGAGAGCTGCTGACAGGGTGAAGCTAGAAGTGAGACCGCCAAGAGGGAGAGAACTGCTGGCCGAGAGCAAGACTATACAGAGCAGAGCTGAGACTATTCTTTGGGCCTGGCTTATCAGCCCAGCAGAGTCAGTACTCTCGGGCCTGGCTTACCAGCTCAGCAGAGCCAACACTCTTTGGGCCTGGCTTGCCAGTCCAATGGGCTGACACTCTTTAGAGCTCAGCTTGCTGTGCCCATTGAGCCAATAGCTAACTAGGTTAATAAAACGTATCACAAATAGGTAATTTTGCTTAATTCTTGCTAGCTCAACTTAAGAATTGCGGAACTCTATTCTACACCAGTGGAACACAAATTACTTTAATTAAGCTAAATCTTTACTAGATTGGTGGGATCAAACCACACAAAAATTTAGTTAACAGCTAAAGACCCTAATCAACTGGCTTCAATCTACCTCTCCCACTGAATAGGAAAAAAAAAATTAAAAAGGCAGAAAAGTCCAGGAAGAATTGAGGATGCTCCTTTGAATTTGCAATTCAATATGATACATTCACCTCAGAGCCTTTTTGTTAAAAAGAGGTCTTCACCTCTGTCTTTAGATTTACAGTCTAATTCTTACTCAGTCATTCTACCCTCTTACTTATGTCTGTCAACTGTTGATTATTCTCAACAAACCATTAAGAGATTGGCACACTGTACCTACTATTTGGTGCTTGAGCTGGAATAGTCGAAACAGCCCTTAGTCTTTTAATCCTAGCATAACTCAGTCAATCAGGGGCCCTATTAGGGGAAGATCAGATCTATAATGTATCATCACTGCCCATGCATTTGTCATAATTTTCTTTATAGTAATACCTATTATGATTGATGGTTTTGGCAATTGATTAGTTTCTCTCATGATTGGAGCACTTCGTACAGCATTCCCACATATAAATAATATAAACTTTTGACTCCTTCCCCGTTCCTTTCTACTAATGCTTGCCTCCTCAATAGCAGGCACTGCTGCAGGCAAAGGATGGACTATTTGCCCTCTGCTAGCAGGAAATTTAGCCCATGCAGGGGCTTCCATAGACCTCACCATCTTTTCTCTTCATCTGACAAGGGTACCATCAACTTTAGGTGTAATTGATTTTATTACCACTATTATTAATATGAACCCTCCAACTTTATCTCAGTATACAACCACTGTATTTGTATGATCCATGTTAATTACTGTGGTTCTACTTCTATCTCTTCCAGTCTTAGCTGCAGGACTTACTATACTGTTAACAGATCATAACCTCAACACTACTCTCTATGATCCAGCTGGAAGGGGTGACCCCATCCTCTATCAACATCTGTTTTGATTATTTGGCCACCCAGAAGTTTATATTCTTATTCTTCCAGGATTTGAGATAATTTCTTATATTGTAATATACTACTCCAGGAATAAAAGAACCATTTGGCAATATGGGGAATAGTGTGAGCCATAATGTCTATCAGATTCCTAGGCTTCATTGTATGAGTGCACCTTATAGAGATAGATGTAGATACTCGAGCATATTTTTCATCAACTACTATAATCTTTGCTGTTCCCTCAGGCGTGAAAGTATTCAGCTGATTAACAACCCTGCACAGAGGTAATATTAAATGATCACCTGCTACACTGTGAGCTCTGGACTTTATTTTTCTATTTACTGTCAAAGGCCTAACAGGAATTGTGATAACTAATTCATCACTTGATATTGCCCTTCATGATACATACTATTTTGTGGCCCACTTCTACTATGTGTTATCAATAGGAGCAGTATTCACTATTTTAGGAGGTTTTGTCCACTGATTTCCCCCATTTTCAGGATATACACTTCACTCAATCTGGGCTAAAATCTTTTCACAATTATGTTTGTAGGGGTCAACCTGACATTTTTTCCTCAACACTTTCTTGGATTACCAGGAATACCTTGATGATATTCTGATTATCCTGATGCATATACGACATGAAATACAACCTTTGCCTCAAAACAAGAAGTTTTAACAGTTGAACTATCAACTACAAACCTTGAATTACTCCATGGCTGCCCACAACCCTATCACACGTTCAACAAACATACTTATGTGAAAGCATAAAAAAGAAAGGAAGGAATAGAACACGATAAAATTGATTTCAATCCAATTCCATAACCATTATGACTTTTTTAATAAACACGATACTAGTAAAGACATTACATAGCTTTGTTAAAGTTAATCCATATATTGAAACCCTATATATCTTTATGGCATACCCATTCCAACTAGGATTTCAAGACACCACCTGACATATTATAGAAAAATTCCTACACTTTCATGACCATACTCTAAAAATTGTTTTCTTAATCAGCTCACTAGTTCTTTATATTATTCCCCTTATATTAACAATTAAACTAACTCATACTAGCACAATAGATGCCCAAGAAGTAGCAACAGTGTGAACTATTTCATCAGCTATCATTATCTAAACTGCTCTTCCATCACTACATATCCTGTATATAATAGATAAAATCAATAATCCTTCTTTAATCATCAAAACTATAGGTCATCAATTATATTGAAGCTATTAATATACAGATTGTACGGAATTAAACATTGATTCATATATAATCCTCACAACAGACCTTAAAGCAGGAGAACTCTGACTACTGAAGGTCAATAATCAAGTAGTACTACCCATGGAAATACCAGTTCGTATACTTATTTCATCGGAAGACATTCTTCACTCATGAACTGTTATATCATTAGGCTTAAAAACAGATGCAATTCCCAGACGTCTTAACCTAGTAACCTCAGCATCAACACAACCAGGTATTTATTCTGAATGATGTTCAGAAATCTGCAGCTCCATTCATAGTTTTATACCCATCATCCTAGAACTAGCTTCACTAAAATACTTCAAGAATTGTTTAACATCTATAATATCATTGTGAAGCTTACAGCAGTAACCTTTTAAGTTAAAGATTGAAAGTCTTAATCTTTCCACAGTGAAATCCCTCATCTAGACATATCAACATGATTTATTACTATATTATCTCTATGGTTCTAACACTTTTCATTATATCTCTGCTAAAAATTTCAAAATAACTATATTATCTCTATGGTTCTAACACTTTTCATTATATCTCTGCTAAAAATTTCAAAATTCATTTAGCTTCTGAGTCCAAGCCCAAAAAAGTTCATTTATACAATTATGCAATTATATATTTTCACATTTTAATCCCTCTGTACTTCAAGAATTTTGAAAGCAGGCACTTTGTTCTTTTATTATTATTATTATTATTAACATCAACCATTAGTCTACATCAGAATAGGTTCTCAGTTATTGTCATAATTATTTTATTCAAAATGCTTTGGAGTACCTACTATGTGTTATACTTTGCTTTATGCCATAATAAGAAACCCCTTTACTCAAATACTTCATAGTTTTGGGGCAGCCTGGTGAGGGACACATTAACAGCTAAATATAAATAAATATTGTTTTCTGAAAGCATAGTGCATAGGCACTTATCCTAGCATAGAATAGTGTCAGGGAGGGCTTCCTAAAGGAGGTGACGTATATACTAAATTCTGAGCCTTAAACTATGACTAGCAGTTAGCAAGGCAAATGTAACCACATAGTAAAGATTTCCATCATAGATACAAAGAGGGTAGCATGAGCAAAGACATGTAGTGAGAAGCAGTATACTTTTTTTTTAGGGGGGTATATCAAATATGGAAAATTTCAAACATATGCAAAAGATAATAGAATAAATAAACCAGAATTATCTATAACACAACCACAAAAGGTACATAATTTTATTATGTAATTTCATTAGTAAGTAGTATGTTTCTATAAAGTATAGGGACCCTTATTATCTTTCCAAATATAATATTAAGGTGGCATTTTAAAGTCTAATGCCATCTTGTGGCTAATAAGTAGGGGGCAATATTTCTCAAATCTTTACTATGTGATTACATTTGCCTTGCTAACTGCTAGTCATGGTTTAAGGCTGTGGTTGTTCCAGGAACACCTTATACCTTACTTGGCAGCTAGCTCTCTGCTTTGAACCTGAATTGCTGAAGCCCATAAACCTTTAAATTCTGGACTTAAAGGCATTGGTAGTTTTTGACGACATATTTCACTTGTTACAAATCTTTCTTTTCCTGTGTTATAAATTTCTTCTTTTTTAAACCTCTGTGATAGTTAATATATATGTCAATTTAACTAAGCGGTACTATTCAAATGTTTAGTCAAATACTAGCTTAGATGTTTTTGTGAATGTATTTTTTAGATGATTAGTATTTAAATTAGTATACTTTGAGTAAAGCAGATTACCCTTCATAATGTTCATGACGGAAATGGACTTCATGCAATTAGTTGAATGCCTTCAGAGACATGACTGAGGTCTCCTGTGGAAGAAAGAATTAATTCTGCCCCCATATTGCCTTCAGTCTTAAGATTGTAATATTAACTCCTCCTGGAATTAGCCTGCCATTATGCCCTGATCTGCATTCTGAATTGTGTGAACCAATTCTTTAAAATAAACCTCTGTGTACACACACACACACACACACACACACACACACACACACAGCTTTTTAGTTCTGATTCTTTGGAAAACCCTGACCAATACAGATTTTGGTACTGAGATTGGTTATGGTATAAAAGAGGATCCTAAAAATGTGTTTTTGAAGAAGTTCTGGGGTTTCTAAAATTGATTATTCAATTTGATTAGATTTAATGGTACAAATTGCTTTATTTACAGCGGAAAAGTAAATTCTGTTAGTCTGTGGCATAATGTGGCATTAGAGATACAAATGACAACACCATTGAACACCTCAATCAAATACTTTTAAGAAGCTAGGTTCTGGGTGACCATATATTTGGCACCTTATAACATTTTTGGCAAATTAATAAATATAATAGTTTGGTTCCACTTAATCACACTGCACAAAGTGGGGAAAGAAAAAGACGATCTTAAGGATTCAAATTTCCATCTCATAAATGACCTGCTAATTTATATATCTGCCCTAAATGAAGCACTTGTTCTCTTGTAATCACAGCACTGAGATCGCTGAATACCAAACCCAGAGTCTTATTCTGTGAGTGGTTGAATTACACCACTACATGGACACCCAATTTTCAGAGTATTTATTGTTAAAGTGAGGGCATTGACTGAGAAGAAATGGGATCATGACTATTGAAATGATGGGAAAATCCTGATGAAACTGCTGTCCTTGTATCCTAAATTCTGAAGAATCTTCTTTGCCAGTGAAAGCAGTGTTCTACCTTTGTCTGAAAAGATTAACCCTTCTTCTTTGTCTGAAGAACCTAATAGGCTCCCCTGAGGTATTTTCCTTGTAAGACATTGCTGAATCTCCATCAGACCCACTCCACAACCCTTCTTTGCTTATAGCCCCATAACTAGACTCAATTTCAGCGGGGTTCAAAAAGTAAGGTGTAAATGTCAGTCATAAGAGGTGAACTATATTCCAAAAGAACTATATTATTTTCCAATTTATACAGACATAAATTCAGTGGCATATGTTTGGGAATAGATATTAAGGATGGGGATGATAATGAATGGAGCGTAAATTTGGGTCAGGTCATACTTATTTGTATGGACACATTGAGCAGAGATTCTGGAATTAATGTTGCAGCTCAGGGAGTTATAAAGGGCTATGATAGTTTCTTTGACTGGCTGACTGAAACATGGACCAAAAGGTGGCCTACAGTAAAAAAAAGTTGAAATGCCAGAACTGCCTTGGAATATTTTAGAGGAAGAGATCCAAAGCATTAAGAAGGTTGTAATGTTAGAGTGGATTTATTACTTAAGATCTACTTATTCACCATAGGAGGGCTCAGGTGATATATCTTTCACCATTATTCTGAAAAATAAATTTATAAGGAGAGTCCCAGTATTCATGAAGAGCTCTGTGATTGCTCTTTTCTGTAGATCAGAGTTTAGAGTGGTAACAGCTGCTTCTGAGTTGAGAATCAAAAATACAATGAGAATAATTGAATCCTGATATGCTAGGGGTCAGGCAGAAACATTTAACTGTCAGAAGCAAAGTGAGCTTGGTTGCTGTAGTGGACAGCAGAGCCAAAGCAGCAATCAGAATAATCTGTGAAAGACCTATGGCAATGGCTAGTTGATCATGATGTTCCTAGAACTGAACTAGATTATAAATCTAATAAATTTTTACTTGACCTCTTTAATTAGAAGTGTCAAGGTCAGGTAAACAAAAGTCTAACTTGAACTACAAAAGCAGAGAGTTGTGGCCCCTCAGTTAATTTCCAGACTTGAGTCAATTTACAGATTCAGAACTCTTCAAATTAAAGGGAAGCTGGGTTCACTTGCGAATGGACAGAGCGACACTGCCAAAACTTATTCCCTCGATCTTTCTCTCAGTGTCCCCCAACAAAATACATGATCTTTAACCAGGGTGACTATACATAAGGAAAAAATAGGCAGAATTTTTAGGGATTAGTGGGCACTGGCTTTGAATTGACACTAATTCCAAGAGACCGAAACATGGTGTAATCACAGCACTGTGATTATCACTATGGCTCACCAGTCAAAGCGGAGGCTTATACTGGCCAAGTGATTCAGTAGATTCAGTGGGTCCTGACCCTATCTTGTTGTTTGTTTCCCAGTTCAGGTGTATATAATAGGATGAATATACTCATATTGTCTTTATTTCAAGAGAGAGTGTGGATTAAAGAGATGCATATATGTGCTAAATTGATAAAAGATGGACTTGCAATGGTTAACTTTATGTGTCAACTTTATGGGACCACAAAGTGTCCAGATAGTTTGTCAAACATTATTTAGGATGTTTCTATGTAGATGATTTTTGAATGAGATAAACATTTAAATTGGTAGACCAAGTAGAATGATCTCCATAATGTGAGTAAGCAACATTATGACCATTATGTGACCATCCATATTAGGGAGGTCAATCTGCTTTACTCAGTCTATTCAGGCTAATCACTTGAAGGCCTGAATGGAACACAAAGGCTGACCTTCCCCTGAGTAAGGGATAATTTTCCCCTGTAATTGCTTTAAAACTGGGACATCAATGCTTCCTGAGTTCTAGGCCTGCTAGCCTTCAGATGGGGACTCCACTATCAGCTCTCCTGGTTTCAGACCTTCAGACATGGACTGGTACGAAACCATCAGTTTTTCTGGTTCTTTAGGTTGCTAACTCAACTGACAAATCTTGGAACTTGTTCACCGTCATAATCATGTCAGCCCATTTTTTATGATAAATCTTTTATATATTCCCCCCACACATGTTATCGATTCTGTTTCTCTGGAGAACCATGACTAATGTGATATATAATTTGAATCACACAATATGTAACTTTTTACAAATTTTAAATTGAGGGGGTACACATGCATGTTTGTTATGTGGACGTATTGTGCAATGGTGGAGATTGTGTCTCAGGTGGGCCATTCCCAAGATAGTAACCATTGTACTACATATGTATTTTCTGAACACTAACCCTCCTTCCCACTTCCTTAATGGTGTCCCTAGTGTCTATTATTTCCACCTTTGTTACCATTTAACTCCCACAAATGAGTGAGAACATGCAGTATTTGGTTTTCTGCTTCTGAATCAGTTTGCTAAAGGTGATAATCTCCAGCACCATCCATGTTGTTGCAAAAGACATGATTTCATTCTTTTTATGACTGCATAGTATCCATTGTGTGTATATACCATATCTTTTTTATCCAGTAGGCACTTGGGTTAGTTTCATGACTCTGTTATTGTAAAAAGTTCTGCAATTATACAGATATCTTTCTTATATATTTACTTATTTTCCTTTGAGTAGATCCCTGGTAGTGGAATTGTTCAATTTTCAGTTATTTGAGAAACCTCCATATAGAAATTGAGCTAGTTTACAATCCCACCAACAGTTGATGAGCATTCTCTTTTCTCCATGACTGAACCAACATCTGTTTTCTTTGATGCTCTAATAGTCATACTGACTGGTGCGAGGTGATGTCACATTGTGGTTTTAATTTGCAGTTATCTAATGATTAGTGATATTGAACATTTTTTCATGTGTATTTTGGCCACTTGTGTGTCTTCTTTTGAGAAGTGTCTATTTGTATCCTTTGCCCATTTTTGGATGAAGTTATTTTTGTATGTATTGAGTTGTTTGTGTTTCTTGTAGATTCTGGATATTAGCCCTTTGTTTGAGGTTTAATTTGCAAATATTTTCTCCCATTCTAGGGATTTTGTTCACTCTGCTGATTATTTATTTTGCTGTGTAGAAGCTTTGTAGTTTAAGTTTAACTTGTCTGCTTTTTGGTTTTTGTTGCAATTGCTTTTGAAGCCTTATACTAAATTTTTTGACTAAGCTAATGTCCAGAAGAATGTTTCCTAGGTTTTTTCCCTAGAATTTCTGTAGTTTCAGGTTTTGCATTTAAATCTTTGATCCATCTTGAATTAATTTTTGTATATGGTGAGAGATAAGGGTCCAGTTTCTTTCTTCTGCGTATGGCTAGCAATTTTCCCGGCACCATTTATTGAATAGGGTGTCCTTTGCCCATTTATTTTTGTCAGCTTTCTCAAAGATTAGTTGGTTGTAGAAATGTGGTTTTATCTCTGGGTTCTACATTCTGTTCCTTTGGTTAAACTGTCTTTTCTTGTGCCAGTACTATGTTATTTTAGTTACTATAAACTTATATTTTAATTTGAGGTCAAGCAGTGTGATGTCTCCACAACTGTTAGAATTGCTTTGGCTATTCAGGTTCTTTTTGATTTCATATGAACTTTAAGTTTTTTTGTTTTTTTTTTTAGTTCTGTGAAGGATGAAATTGGCATTTTGATCAGGATTTTATAGAATCTGTTAGATGGTTTGGGGAAATATGGTCATTTTAACAATACTGATTCTATCAATCCATGAACATGGGGTGTTTTACCTTTCATTTGTGTTTTCTATGATTTCTTTTATTGATATTTTGTAGATCATCTTGTAGAGATCTTTCACTTCTTTAGTTAGGTGTATTCCTAGTATTTTATTTTATTTTTTTGGCAAGGGTGAATTGGATTGAACTCTTGATTTGGTTCTTGGCTTGAGCATTGTTGGATAGAAAAGCAACAGAATTTTGTGCAATTATTTTATGTCCTGGGGTTTTACTAAAGCAATATATCAGATCTAGAAACTTCTTGGAAGAGTCTTTTGGGTTTTCTAGGTATACAGTCATGTCATATGTGAGCCTAGCAGAGGGCCCCCACTACAACACTCTGGAACCTGCATTCTGAGAAGAAAGAGAGTTGCAACAGCTGCAGTTTCTCATGAAAAGTGAGTCCTACAGTCTATGTCAGTTTTGCAACCTGGAACTCTTCAACAAGCACAACTGTTAAGAATCTCAACCTCCTTCCCAGATTAGCTGGGGTGGTATGCCCAAGTAATAGGAAAAAAGGGCTCCTCACTCCTGCATATCTGGGAAAACTAAGTGACAGGAGATCAACAGGAGGGTCCCCACTCTGTATTTGAATCAGCAGCCTGAATAGCAGGAGAATTTCTGATCCTATAGTTTCTCCCAGGTAGTAGGGTATGAAGCCAAAGTCAGCTCTATAACCCAGAATTGAGCTGAAGGTGTCCTTGCAGTGATCTCAGCATGCCCCCTAAGTCTGTGGGGGATGTAACTTCTTGAGCATGGTTTCTTTCACTCAACATAAGGCTTTTGAGATTCAACAAAGTTTTAACATTGTATCAGTAGTTCATTCTGTTGTTTTGCTAAGTTATTTTTCATTGTATGGATATTTCATATTTTGTTTATCCATTCATTAGTTGAAAGGCATTTGGAATATTTCTAGTTTTGGGGGAACACAAATAAAGCTGCTATAGTTATCCATGCACAGGTTTCTGTGTGACCATTAGTTTTTATCTAGGGTAAATATCCCAAAAAGGACTCACTACTGTGAGACATTTTTCTTCAAAAATTTTATATCTAGGACCTTAATACATAAAAAATTTTGTTGAATATGGTGTAGGGAGGTGATCCTAGTTTATCATACATATATATATAGTATACATATATATACTATATACACACACACACTTATGTTTGCTGGTTTATTATAAAGGGTATTACAAAGGATACTGATTAGCAGTTAAATGTATAGGGCAAGATATAGGGTGTTGGTGGAGCATGGAGCTTCATGCTATCTCTGGGTGGGTTACCCTCTGAGCACCTCCACATGTTAAGCAACATAGAAGCTCTACTGTGAA
Organism: Tarsius wallacei; assembly: GCA_963574415.1. NCBI lineage: Eukaryota > Metazoa > Chordata > Mammalia > Primates > Tarsiidae > Tarsius > Tarsius wallacei. The sequence goes on along the minus strand of CAUYQG010073339.1, from coordinate 10,169 downwards.
GCTTTAAGTTGATAAGAAACTGCCAAGCTATTTTACAAAGGGGCTTTAACATTTTGTATTCCCACCAGTAAATAGTGAGTGCGCCATTAAATAATGAATGTTACTCTTTAAACATTTTGGTAGATGTGTAGAGAATTTTCTCATGGTTTTTTTTTTTTTTTTGAGTTGGAGTCTCACTCCGTCGCCCAGACTGGAGTGCAGTGGCTGCTCCTGGCCACCGCAGCCATGACCTGCTGGGCTCCAGCGATCCTTCCGCCTCAGCCTTCCAAGTACCTGGAACTACAGGTGTGCACTACCATGCCCAGCTTATTTTTGGTTTATTGTAAAGATGAGGTCTTGCCAAGTTGCCCAGGCGGGTCTCGAACACGCAGGCTCAGGCAATCCACTCACCTCAGCCTCCCAAAGTGCGGGATTACAGGCTGAGCCACCGAGCCTGGCTTCTCATGGTTTTAATAGATAACACTGTTTCATATGCTTTTTTCATTCATTTTTTATTCTTATTTTTTCTTTGGTAAAGTGTCCAAGTTATTTGTCCATTTTTAATTAGATTGTTTTCACTGTTAAATTTTGAAAATGTGTATATGTTCTGGATAGTTCTCTATTGTTGAATATATAGTTAATAAAATTTTTCACAACATTTAAAAATTTTATGAGGTCTACTATATCAAATTTTTTCAATAATTGTAATTTTGGTTGGTGACACAAATATTTTTCTTCTATATTTTCTTATAAAAGCTTTTAGTTTTATGTGCTGCATTTAAATCCACAATCCATTTTGCAGTTATTTTTATTTAAGGTGTGGGGTTTAGATGGAAGTTCATTTTTTCCAGCATTTATTGAAAATAACAACCTTTTTCCACTAAATTCATTTTGCACCATTGCCAAAAATCAATCGCTTCATGGATTTTAAAGCTCTCTTTAGTACATACACATTTAGAATTGTCATGTATTCTTGGTGAAATGAACTTTTAATCATTTTTTAATGTCCCTCATTATTAATGGTAATTTTCTGTGCTTTAAAGTCTACTTTGATATTAATATAAAGCATTCCGGTTTTATTTTGATGACTGTTTCAATAGTATATTTTTTCTATCTGTCTAATTTTGACTTTCCTATATTATTATATGTCAGGTGAATTTCTCATAGAGTTGGGTCATGTTTAATCATTCATTCTGGTAATCTGTAATTTCATTGACATGTTTAGACCATTTTAATTTAATGTAACAATTGATATGTTAGATTTCTTTTACCACTTTATTATTTATTTTTTCTTTGTTCCTTTTTTTTCTGTTTTCTTTTTATTTGATTTATTTGAATACTTTTAAAATATTAACTTTATCTACTGTAATTCTATCTATATATCTTTGAATAGTTTTTAGTGGTTGTTTTAGAGTTTAAAATATGCTTGCTTTCTTATGCATATTCAAATTTGATGAAATATTTTGCCATTTCAATTGGACTATAGAAGTCTTAACATCATATAAATTCCCTTTGCACTCTATGTTGTAGTTATATGATATTTACATGCCTTGAATATCTCATTAGACAGTGGCATAATTTTAATTCTAATTGAAAAAAAAATTTTTAATGAAAAATGATAATAACCTATTATACTTTCCCTGATATTTATCATATCTGTTGCTCTTCCTTCATTTCTGTTGGTCCAAGTTTTCTTCTGGTATCCTTTTTTTTTTCTGTTTGAAGAGTCTCCTTAACTTCTTTAGTAATTTTTTAAAAGCAGGTCTTCTGAAAACAAACTTTACTAGTTTTCTTTAATTTGAGATTGTCGTTAGCTTACCTTTATTTCTGAAGCTTTCTTTTTTATGTAAAATTTTGAGGTTATAATTATTTTTCAACAATTTAAACATGTTTTGCCTTTTCCTTATGACCTTTTGTTTTTAATAAAAAATATTTGTCATTCGCATCTTCATTCCTATATAGACAATGCACATTGTTTCCCTAACCTTGTTCAATAACTTTTCTTTAACACAAATAAAAGTTTATTATAAGCAATTTTATTATGATATTTCTATACATAAATACTCTGCGGGAAGTTAATTATCTTTGAGATTTGCTTTACCTCCTTTATTTCTAGATTTATATCCTTTGTCAAATTTAGCATGTGTTCAGTCATTAGTTTGTCAAATATCTTTTCAACCTATATTATTTATCATCCCTTCCTGGAACTCCAATAATATAAACATTGGACCTTTTGTTGGCATTCGACAGATCCCTGAACTAATGTTTTGTTTAACTTAGCATTTTAAAAAATATTTCAGATTCAAGAGGTACATGTGCAGGTTTGTTATATGGATATATTATATAATGCTGAGGTTTAGGGTTTTATTGAACTATCACTCAAATAATGAGCATAGTACCAAAAGGGTAGTTTTTCAACCTTTGTTCTCCTCTGTCTTTGCTCCATTTTAGAGTCTTCAGTGTCTGTTGTTTCCATCTTTATGTCTGTGTGTATTCATTGTTTAATTCCCACTTATAAGTGAGAACATTCTATATTTCATTTTCTGGAACCTCTCTTTTTATTTTAATATTTTCTCACTCTTGTTTAAACTAGATAAGTTCTATTTATTTACCTTCAATTTAATTTGCTCTTTCTGTCATATATATTCTACTGAGCTGTGGTTTGAATGTGTCCCCCAAATTCATGTTTTGAAAACTTATCCCCCAATCCAACAGTGTTGGAAGGTGGGGCTTAATAGCAGGTAAATGGGTCATGTGGGAAGAACCATCATTAATGAATTAATGTTATTATCATTATCACAAGGGTAGGTTAGTTATCATGGAAGTGGCTTGTTATAGAGGGGAGTCTTCCCCTAGTGCTGTATCTTTCATGTACTCACTTCTACTTTTTGCCCTTCTGCCACATTATGATATAGCAAGAATATCTTTACTAAATACAAGCATTATGTTCTTGGACTTTCCAGTTCCAGAATTACGAGCTGAATAAACTTTATAAATAATCTAATCTGTGGTTTTCTGTTAAAGCTGTAGAAAATAAGCTAAGACATACCGTTACACCCATCTAATGAATTTTTTGTTATTGTATTTTTCAGTTCCAAACTTTTCATTTGATTCTTCTTCATATCTTCTATTTCTTTACTAAAACATTATATTTTATCATTTTTTTCATAATTTCTTATACAAGCATACTATAATTGCTACTTTAAAGTCTTGGTCAGACAATTCCAACATCTGTTTTTAGCTCATTGTTGGTGCCTGCTTCTTTTCTCATTCAAACTAATTTTTTTCTAATTCTTTGTATGGTCACTAATATTGGATTATATCTTGGGGATTTTGAATATTATGTTATGTTGGTATGGGTGCTATTTAAATTAGGTATTTATTTAAAATTGGTAATTGACCTACTTAGTTAAGTCATAAGTTACAAACTGTCTTTTCTCTCATGGGCTGTGGTTTTAATATCAGTTCCATTTTTGAAACTTTTGCAGTGATATTTGGACCTGTCTTTGTGTGCGCCACCCAGTGGTTATTCTGGAACCTGGGTGGAGTTCTGTCACTTAGCTTACCATAGCAGCTGGCTGTAGTAAGCTGAGTATTGCTTGAGTAAGCTGAGTATTGCTTGAGGCTGGAGCACAAAGGAAAGAAGAAACAAGACAGTAAAAATCCAGAAGATGCCTTCTACTCCCTCTTCACCTTAGATGTTTCTGTTCCCTCTCTTTGAGTCAGATTTACACTAAATGTTTTTACCTCAGTGTTCACTTACATATTTTTGCACTGCATCAAGAATCGGCCAGGGAATGCTGTAGGAAGAAAATGGTACCCTCATTGCCAGTTCAGTATTATTTCAACTTCTGGTGTGTCTCCCCTACTTACATGTTACTGTTTACTTTGCAGAGTTTTCAAATAGCTGAATCATGCATTTTGTTATAGATACATTCAATGGAAGAGAAATGTATTGCATGTTTATTTCATCTTATTCAAATCTGGAACCAACTTACAGTTATATTTTTATGCTAAATCTACTAATTCAGTTGCATAAATTAGGTTCATGAATTGGTTATTAAACAGGAACAATTTCATTCAATCACTATTTTATTTATTTGTTAGCCAATATTCACTGAGTCCCTACTGTGTGTCAAACACTATTCTAGATACTAGGAATATATGCCAGTGAAGAAAATCAATGATTCTTCTCTCAGATTGTTTATATTTTAATAGAAGAAAGACAACAGCAAATGAGCAAAAAATAAAATATATAGTGTGATAATATGACATAAATATTTGAAGAAAGCAATATGCTTTTGGGAGGTCTAGGTTATTTTCTATAGGTGACTAGAGAAGACCTCTTTAATAAGGTGAAAGTTGGAAAGAAATCTGAAGAGAGTGACTTATGCAGATATCTGTGGCTAGAGCATTCCAGGAACAAGTGAAAAATAAATTCAAAGCCTCTATGAGAAGCAAGATAATATGTCCCAGTTTGCTGGAAATATTCATGGTTATATTTTGTCCTAGTATATTCATTAATGGTACTCACTTTTATTCTCTTTCACGGTGTTAATGTCCTTGTTTGGAAAATATATTGTATAATCACCCAAGCCAAGTAAGAAAAAAGAATGATTTGTTTAAAAAGCAGTGAAGAGGCCAGTGTGAATGTGTCAAACTTAGTGGGCAAAATAATGTGTTTCATTCACTGTAACTGTTTGAAAAGTTTGAATTCATTTATATGTCCAAGAATAAAACACAGGTTAAATAATTTATGGTGTACCTGTACAAAGATGTAGTATGCAGCCATTAAGATGTTGCAGGAATGCCCATTGATCTGGAAAGATGGTCACATTGTGTGTTTAATTAGATAGACCATGCCAATGCTAACTCTTACATTGTTGCAATGTTAACCCTTATAATAAGCTATCAACTAGTCTCTACTATTATCTTCTTGCAGATGAGGAAATTTAAGGCCAATAAAGTTAAATTGACGTGGCTAATGTCACATAGCAAATAGCAGAGATGAAGTTTGAACACAATGTTAAACCAATAGATAATATTTTGGTTAAATACAAATATACTTAGCACAATCTTTTATTTTTAACTTTAAATTTTTTTATTTTAAAGAGGTGGGGTACAATTCAGGGTTAGGTATACAAATGTTCATTATGCAGGTACACTTGCTGAGGTCTGACCCCCTCCCATGGCAGTTTCCCTCAACTGCCAATCCCACCCCCACCGCTGGTAGTTTCCCACTACTTTCAGTTCCTTTTTTATAGTATTATGATAATTATTCAAGGTCTGCTTATATGAGTAAGAATACATGGTACTCTATTCTTTGTTTCTGTGATAGGTCACTGATTATGATAAACTGTAAATCCATCCAAGTTGCTCCAAAGTACATACGTTGGTCCTTCATTAAGGCTGCATAATATTCCTTGTGTATATGTACCACATTTTTTTCCTCCAGTCCAGCTTCAATGGGCAGTATGGTTGGTTCCATGTTTTTCCTATTGTGAATAGAGCTGCAACAAGCATGCACGTGCAGGTATCTTTTTTGTGGAATGATTTGAGTTCCTCTGGGTATATTCCCAATAGGTGGAATGCTGGGTCATATGGAAGGTCAATTTCTAGTTCTTTCAGAAATTGCCACACTGTCTTCCAAAGAGGTTGCACTAGATTGCATTCCCACCAGCAGTGTAGAAGCATTTCTTTTTCTCCACATCCTTGGCAGCATCTATTGTTGTTTCATTAATGATGGCCATTCTACTGAGGTTAGGTGGTATCTTAATGTGGTTTTGATTTGCATTTCTCTGATGATTAGTGAGGCTGAGTACTTTTTCATGTGACTATTGGCAGTTATATATCTTCTTTTGAGATGTGTCTATTCATGTCTTTTACCCACTTTTGAATGGGGCTGTTTTTTTTTTTCTTTTGGCATGTTTGAGTTGCTTGTAGATCCTAGATGTTAGGCTTTTGTCAGAGACAGAGATGGCAAATATTTTTTCCCATTCTGTGAGCTGTCACCCTGCTCTCTTGATGGTTTCTTTTGCTTTGTAGAAGCTTGTCAGTTTGATGAGGTCCCACTTGTCTATCTTATCTCTTATGACATGGGCACTTGGGGTTTTGATCAGGAATTGGTTGCCAGTTCCCATTTCCATAAGGGTGTCTCCTGTATTTTCTAAGATTCTTACAGTTTGAAGTTTTACATTTAGGTCTTTGATGCATTTAGAGTTAATTTTTGTGTATGGTGATAAGTAGGGGTCCTGTTTCAATCTTTTGCATGTGGTCAGTCAGTTTTCCCAGTACCATTTACTGAATAGGTTCTCCTCTTCCCAGTGGTTGCTGTTGGAGGCTTTGTCAAAAATGAGATGGTCGAGAAATTGAGGCTTTGCTTCTGGAATCTTGATCCTTTTCCATTGGTCTTTATGCCTGTTCTTGTACCAGTACCAGGCTCTTTTTATTACTGTAGCTTTATAGTAAAGTTTGAAGTTGGGAGTGTGATCCCTCCTGCTTTGTTTCTTTTGTTAACAATTGTTTTAGTTATTCATAGTCATTTATGTTTCCATATGAATTTCTGTATTGTGATTTCCAGGTCTGAGAAGAATGATGTTGGTAATTTAATGGGTATTGCATTTAATCTGTAGATTGTCTTTGATAGGATGGTCATCTTAACAATGTTGATTCTTCTTATCCATAAGCATGGAATATTTTTTTCATTTGTTCTGTCTTCTTGGATTTTTTGAGCAATGTTTTCTTGTTCTCATTGCAAATGTCTTTCACTTCTCTGGTTAGGAAGATGCTGAAGTATTTCTTTTTTAATGTGACTATTGTGAATGGGGTTGTGCTTTTTATTTGGTTCTCTGCTTGCTTGTTGTTGGTGTATAAGAGTGCAACTGTCTTTTGCACATTTATTTTGTACCCCAAGTCTTTGCCAAAGTCCTTTATCACTGCAAGCAGGTTTTTGACAGATTCTCTTGGATTTTCAAGGTATAGGATCATATCATCAGAAAAAAGGGCTAACTTAACTTCCTCTTTTCCTATTTGGATAACCCGGATTTTTTTCTCTTGTCTATTTGCTGTTAATAGTATTTTCAGCACAATGTTGGATAAGAGGGGTGAGAGTGGATAGCTTTGTCTTGTTCTGGTTTTCAGGGGAAATGATTCCAGTTTCTGTCCATTTAGCAATATGCTAGCTGTTGGTTTATTGTAGATGGTACTTACATATTTTGAGGTATATTCCTTCTATATCTAGGTGTTTGAGGGTTTTTATCAAGAAGCAATGCTGGATTTTATCAAAAGCTTTTTCTGCACCTAATGATATCACCATGAGGTTCTTATTTTTACATCTGTGGTCTTGCGGATGTTAAACCAGTCCTGCATGCTGGGGATGAAGCCTACTTATTCATGATGGATGATTTTTGAGATCTGTTCTTGGATCCAGTTTACTAGAATATTGTTGAGGATTTTTGCAACTGTGTTTAAGGGATCTTGGCCTGTAGTTCTCTTTTTTGTTGTATCTTTACCTGGTTTGGGTATCAGTGTGATGTTGGCTTTGTAAAATGATTTGGAGAGAATTCCATCTTTCTCAATTGCATGGAATACTTTCAGTAGGATTCGTATCAGTTCTTCCTGTACATTCTGTAGAATTCTGCTGGTAAGTCATCCAGTCCAGGGCTTTCTTTTTTTTAGGTAGTTTTCTTATAACAGAGTCCATTTCTTGGGTTGCTAATTTTTTACTTAATGTCTCAAAGTCTTCTTGTTTTAACCTTGTGAAGTTGTGTGGTATCAGAAAATCATTCAGGTGGCTGCCTTTGTTTACATACAGGTGTGCACAGTAATCTCTGATAATCTCTTGTATTTCTTCAGGGTCAGCGGTGATTTGATCTTTTGTATTTCTGATTGTGTTTATTTGGGCTTTTTCTCTTTTTTTCTTGGTCACTCTGACAAGGGGGGTCCATTGATGTTGTGAATTCTTTCAAAGAGCCAGATTTTTGTTTTGTTGATGTTTTCTATGATATTTTTGTCTTCAACATCCTGTATTTGGGCGCTTGCATTGATGATCTGGATTCTTCTAATAAAGTTAGGGTTTTCATGGTCTTGTCTTTCTAACTCCCTTCGGTGATTTATTAGGCTGTTAACTTGTGATCTTTCCACTTTCTTGTTGAGTGTCTGTGGAGATATAAATCCCCCCCCCCCCTTAGAACTGGTTACATGACATCCCAGAGGTTTTGGTTTCCAGGAATCTCTTAATTTGTTTTGATTTCAGTGTTGACCCAGTAGTTGTTCAGCATAATGCTGTTTAGTGTCCATGTCTTTGTGGGCTTTGAGGAAGTTTTGTTGGTGTTCATATTTATTTTTATTCCACTGTGATCTGAGAAGGTGCAGGGTAAGTTTTCAACCTTATGGAATTATTTTATGTTTGATTGATGGCTGAAGATGTGATTGTTCTTGGAGTAAGTTCCATATGGTGGTGAGTAGGATGTAATTGTTGGGTGGAATATTCTGTAGGTATCTATTAAATCTATTAGGTAGAGCATCACATTGAGGCTCTGGATCTTTTTGTTGATTTTTTGTCTCAATGATTTATCTAGGGCTGTTTTTGGGGTCTTCAAGTCCCCAGCTATAATAGGGTTAGAGAGTCATCTTTTTTTAGTTTGCTTAGTAGTTGCTTTATACATGCTGGTGCTCCAGTGTTGGGTGCATACATATCTAGAATGGATAATTCTTGTTGATAGATTAAACTTTTTTAAAATCACTTTTGTATGACTTGTAGCTTTTTAAATTTTTGATAGCTTAAAGGTTGTTTTATCTGATATTAAGTTCATGACTCCTGTCTTCATTTGTGATGCATTTGCCTGGAAACTCGCTTCCCATCTTCTAACTTTGAATCTGTGTGTGTCACTTGTGCTGAGATCAGTTTCCTGGATATAGGAAATAATTGGGTCATGGTTTCCTACCAAGTTTGCCATTCTGTCTTTTCAGTGGTGCATTTAGTCCATTCACATTCAGGCTGATTATTGAAATGTGATGAATTATCTCTGCCATGAGGTTCTTATAAAGTTTTTTGTTTCTTTCTTTTTGCTTGTTTTCTTTTAGCTTTGGGGTTGATGTGTGTGTGGTTTTTCAAGTTTGCTGTTGTGATGTATTCTCTGTTGATTCTGTGTACTGCTGTTCTCTTGAGAAGTGTGTGGCCTTTATTTATTTTTTCTTTCTTCTGTGCTTAATATCTTTTTAAGCATATCCTGTAGAGCTGGTCCAGAAGCTGCATAATCTCTTAAGGATAGGATGTCTGGAAAGGATTTTAATTCTTCATCACTGATGAAGCAGAGCTAGGCTGGGTAGGAAATTTTTGGTAGAAATTGTTTATCTTTGAGGACTTTGAATATTGGACTCTAGTTCCTTCTTTCTTGCAATGTTTCCACTGATATGTCTGCTGCTATTCTGATTGGTTTTCCCCAGTAGGTAGTCTGTCCTTTCTCTCTTGCTGACTTTAGGATTTTTTCATTTGTGTCTACTTCATGTAGGCAAATTACTATGGGTCTAGGGGATGGTCTTCTCATTTGGTGTTTTGTAGGGGTTCTCTGAATCTCTGTGTTTGCCTGGTGATGTCTCTGGTGAGATGGGAAAAGTTTTCTTGGCTAATCTCCTTGTATACTTGCTCCAAGGTGTTCTCCTTTTCCCTTTCTTGTTCTGGGATACCAATCAGGCATAGGTTTGACCTTTTGATATAATCACACATCTCTTGTAGTCTTTGATCTTTCTTTCTGAGTTTTCTTTCTGTTTTATTTACAGAATGGGTTAATTCCATGTTCTGGTCTTCATGTTCTGAGATTCTTTTTTCTGCGTGATTAATTCTGCTTTCCATGTTTGTCATCTTGTTATTTATTTCCTGGATGAAATTTTTATGGCCAAAATCTGTGTTACAAGTTCTTTCAGTTTTGCATCTTGTCTTCCTTGAGTCCTATTCACTCTTTCCATCCATTTCCTAATTCTTGTCATATTTTGGGGCCGGTCATTTGTGACTTCCATTGTTTGGGCTCTGAGATCTGATTTTTTGAGGATTTTTCTTTTTGTTACACTTGAAATTGCCTGTGATCTTCTGTTACCTCCTTTGTGACTGATCTCTTTCTTTTCTATTTAGTTCAGTTATTCAGTGGAAATGGGAGATGATTTCATTTCTCAGTCTTCTAATCTTCCTTGAT
>CAUYQG010073337.1:0-13579 GCA_963574415.1 Tarsius wallacei | reverse complement strand
GGCGATCCTTCCGCCTCAGCCTTCCGAGTAGCTGGAACTACAGGCGCGCGCTACCACGCCCAGCTGATTTTTTGATTTATTGTAGAGATGAGGTCTTGCTTGCCCAGACGGGTCTCGAACCCGTGGGCTCAGGCAATCCACTCACCTCAGCCTCCCAAAGGCGCGGGATTACAGGCTGAGCCACCGAGCCCGGCTGGGGTCTTGTTTTAATCTTCTGCATGTGGTCAGCTAGTTTTCCCAGCACCATTTACTGAATAGATTCTCCTCTCCCCAGTGGTTGATGGTGGAGGCTTTGTTGAAGATGAGTTGGTTGAGAAATTGAGGTTTTGCTTCTGGAATCTCTATCCTATTCTGTTGGTCTATATGCCTGTTCTTCTACCAATACTAGGCTGTTTTGATTATTGTAGCTTTATGATAAAGTTTAAAGTCTGGGAGTGTGATACCTCCCACTTTGTTTTTTTTTTTTTGCTGAGATTGTTTTGACTATTCAAGGTCATTTATGTTTCCATATGAATTCCTGTATTGTCATTTCCAGGTCTGAGAAGAATGCTGCTGGTAATTCAATGGGTATTGCATTAAAACTGTAGATTACCTTGGGTAGGATGGACATCTTTTTTTTTTTTTTGAGTTGGAGTCTCACTCTGTCGCCCAGACTAGAGTGCAGTGGCCGCTCCTGGCTACCACTGCCTCGACCTGCTGGGCTCCGGCGATCCTTCCGCCTCAGGCTTCCAAGTAGCTGGGACTACAGGCACGCGCTACCATGTCTGGCGACTTTTTGATTTATTGTAGAGATGAGGTCTCGACAAGTTGCCCAGGCGTGTTTCGAACCTGCAGGCTCAGGCAATCCACTCACCTCAGCCTCCCAAAGCACAGGATTACAGGCTGAGCCACCCAGCCCAGCTTAGGATGGACATCTTAACGTTGATTCCTCCAATTCATGAACATGGAATATCTTTCCATTTGATGGTGTCATCTTTGATTTCTTTGAGCAGTGTTTTTTGGTTTTCATCATAAAGGTCTTTGAATTCTCTGGTTAGGAAGATGCCAAGGTTTTTTATGTGTGTGGCTATTGTGAATGGGATTGTGCTTTTTATTTGGGTTTCTGTTTATTGCTGTTGTACAGAAATGCGACTGTCTTTTGTACATTTATTTTCTATCCTGAGACTTTGCCAAAGTCCTTTATCAGTGAAAGGAGGTTTCTTACAGATGCTCTTGGGTTTTTGAGTTATAGAATCGTATCATCTGCAAAGAGGGATAACTTGACTTCCTCTTTTCCTATTTGGATACCCCTGATTGCTGTAGCTCAGACTACCAAAACTATGTTGGAAAGGAGGGATGATAGTGGGCATCCTTGTCTTATTCTGGTTTTCAGGGGAAGTGTTTCTAATTTCTGTTTAGCAGTATGCTGGCTGTGGGTTTCTTGTAGTTGGCTCTTGGCTCTTACTATTTTGAGGTATGTTCCATATATGCCTGGATGGTCAAGAGTTTTTATCAAGAAAGGGTGCTGGGTTTTATCAAAAGCTTTTTCCACATCTAATGATATAATCATGTGGTTTTGGTTTTTGCATCTGTTGATGTAGTAATTACCTTTATAGTCTTGGGAATGTTGAACCAGCCCTGCATACTAGGGATGAACCAACTTTTTGTTTTGTTGATTTTTTTGTATTATATTTTTGCCTTCTCTGTCCCAAATTTAGCCTTTTATTTTGGTGATTCTTTTGCTGAAGTTAGGGTTTTTGTGGTCTTGCTTTTCCAGCTGTCTTAAGTGGTTTGTTAGGCTGTTAACTTATGATCTTTACATTTTCTTCATGTATGTTTGTAGGGATCTGAATTCCCCTCTTAGTACTGTTTTCATGGTGTCCCAGAGGTTTTGGTAAGATGTCTGCATCAGGGATTCCAATTAATCTTAGGTTCAGCCTCTTGAAATAATCGTTCATCTATTGGAGGTTTTGTTCTGTCTTTGTAAGCTTCTTTTCTATGTTTTTAACAGTTTGGGTTCCATATTTTGGTCCTCAAGCTCTGAGATTCTTTCTTCTGCTAGGTTAATTCTGCTTTCCATGATCAGTTTGTTGTTTATTTCATTCATTATTTTCTTTATTGCTGTTATCTCAGTTATCAACACCTTCATTCTTTCCTCTTGTCTCTCCTCTTTTCTATTTATTCTCTCTATTAATATCTTGATATCTGGGTTTGTGGTTTGAGATCAGTCATTCTGGGGGCTCTTCATTGTTTGTGTTTCAAAGTCTGTATTCTCAGTGGTTAACCTCCCTGCGGTCTGTGTGAGGCCCATATTCTTCCTTTGGTTTTTCATTTGTGTATGTCCCCCCCCCTTTTTTTTTTTTACTTCTTCTTTAATTCTGTTGTTCAGGGATGGGGGTGGGGGTCTTATACTTCTGTTTGCTCAATCTTCTATTCTTCCTTTCATAGATCCTCTGGCTTTGTTCGATTCTGAAGTTGGACTGTGGTGGGGGGGCTGTACTTTTTGCAGTTTTGAGACTTAATTGAGGGGGGAACTGTGATTCAGAAACTATCTGCAGACCCCAGTATCCACTGACTGGTGTGTGGGCCCCCTGGAACCCACTTCCCACTGCCTTACAATCTGTCCATGCAGTGGGAGTATAGATTTGCCCCCTGACAGCAAAATGTGGTAAGTAAAAGGAAAAGAATGGAAAAAGGAAGGAGGAGGACGAGAGGAAGGTGGAGAGAGAGAAGAAGTGGGAAAACAGGCATACCAACTAACAAATAAAAAGAGACACAAAGACAGAAAAGATAAAAACAACAACAACAACAGACAATCATGCAAACATACAAACTAACAAAAACCCCACTATTGGTATACTCTCCCTCAAAAATACCCATACACAAATAGGAAGTCCCAAAACAGCATTAAAATAACAGAAACAAGTCAAAAATGTAATCAAGAACAGAAAGAAGAGGAAAACAACAACAACAACAAAACCCCAACAAAAAACAAGCAAAAAACAAACAAAACCAAAAAACAAAACTTGCTCTGCAGTTGTTCCTGTAACTCCAACTTCCTTTCAGCTCTGGTCTCCAGCTCCTCCCCTCTGCTCTCAGCACAGGCTGACAGGGTTGCTGTGCTGGGTCAGCATGGGTCAGATGAGGTCATGGACTACTGTGGGAGGAGGGTGGATCAGATCTGGATTCACACGGCTTGCTGCTGCTGCTATCAAGTCTCCCACTCAGATCTAACTTGTCTGTGTCTGTTCCAGGGGCATCAATTTCTGCCTTTGATAAGGAGATAACCTCTAGGTCCCAGGTTGGAGGCTGGGTAGAGCTGGGTGGGGCAGTGCAGGTCTCTGCCTGGTCCCCAGACAGAAAACTGCACCAGCTGTCATTTCCTCACCGGTGGTGGAGCTCCTTTCCAGCTTTCCCCTGCCCTCCCCACAGATCCTGGGTATGTGCTGCTCTGGTTTCACAGGTGATGGTGTAGCTGGCTGCTACGTGGTGAGGATCAGCTGCTTTCTGCCGTTCTTTTCAGGAGAGTCCCAAGAGCAGCAAATGATCCTGCATGTCAGGAGCTCCAATCTCAGGGCGGTAGAGGGTTGCAGTCACCTCTGGAGGAGAGCCCCAGGTGCATGAACCCGAGTCTCCCCTCAGACAGACTTTCACTCACCCACGGGCACACACCCACTCACACAGAGAATCTTTATGGACATTCACTTTTGCAGAGACTCACACCTGTTCTGTCACCGTCTTGCCAAAAATCAAAGAAAAAAATGTTTTTTATTCTCTTGCTTACTTAGACGCTGTCCAAGTGCCTAAGGATGATATATTAATTAACTTACAGAATAAGGGGGGGAGAAGAATGACATTGTAAATCATTCAAAATAAGGTAGTAGAAATAAATCCAGATATGACACTGATCACTGGTTCAGTAAATGGGTTAAACTTATGGGTTAAAATATAGGAGTTCTCAGGTCAGATAAAACAATTCAGCTACATCCTGTATAAGAGATATGCCCCAAATACAAGGCTTATAGAAGGGTGAAAGGGATAGAAAAAGATTATATATATATATGTATATATATATATATATATATGCCATTCAAAGTAGATGTTAAGGCAAGAAGCATTGTTAATGACAGAATCGTTGAATTATGATAAAATATAAAAATCACCAGGATATTATAACAGTCCTGAATGTGTGTGTACCAGATAATCATAGCCTCAAAATTTCTAAAAGATTGACAGAATTCTAAAAGAAAGTGGAAAAATTTCAAGTGTATTTCAGACATGAATAATTAGATAAAAATTAGTAATGACATAGACAATTTAAGTAATAAAAGTAACAAGCTTGATTTAGTAAATATATCTAGAACTTTGAACCCTGCTGGTAGAGGATCCAGGTATTTTTCAAGAATATACCTGATCATGTCCATAGACTACAAAAAAAAGCCTCAATAAATACTAAAGAGTATCATACAGAACAACTTGAGGAGGAGCTCAGGATGGTTGACTAGATGCATCTGGTACTCACCTCTTCCCCCAAAAAGAGCCAAAGTAGTGAGTCGGTCATCACACTTTTTTTTTTGAGTCAGAGTCCCACTCTGTCACCCAGACTGGAGTGCAGTGGCATGCTCATGGCCACTGCAGCCTCCACCTGCTGGGTCCTTCCACCTCAGCCTTCCGAGTAGCTGGAACTGCAGGTGCCCGTCACCATGCCTGGCTAATTTTTTAATTTATTGTGGAGATGAGGTCTTGCCAAATTGCCCAAGCTTATCTCAAACCCCTGGGCTCAGGCAATCCTCTCGCTCGGCCTCCCAAAGTGCTGGAATTATGGGCATGAGCCACTGTGTCTAGCAGAAAATCACACTTTGAAGAGTTCATCTAAGAACACTGGAATTCAACAAAGAAGTGGCAGGAGATTCTGGAAACAGGCAGGGGAGAGGGAAGTGAGAAAGCCTGCTCTGCCTGGATGAGCTGGCAGCCTGGAGAGACTCCCTAATGCAAGGCAAGGAAGGGCAAGAGAGAGACCCCCATGGTCCACATTCCCACCAGGGACTCCTGCAATCCAGCCACAGGAGAGCCCCTGGATCCTCGTGGACCCTGAGTCTAGCGCATAGAGCTGCCTAGACCACACACAGGCATTGTTCCAGAGAGGGGGCTCACCCTGGGGCCCACAGACCCTTGAGTCATAAGCAGCTCTAGTATGGTGCTATATTGACAGTCCAGACCCTACCATACTGTATCCTGCCCTGGGGCCCACCATCCCCTGCATCTCCACGTCCCTGGAGCATCACTGACATTTGCCACCGGCAGCTACTGCTGCTGGAGCTGAAGTGGGAACCACTAGCAACGACCCAGTCCCCTAGCAGAGACATATCTTCACATGCCGTAAAGACGAATCCCACTGCTGCCTGCAGCTGCTGTGAGACTGAAGCACGAGTGATGTATGCACCTTCCAGCCACCCGCCCATGGCTGCTTCCACCGAAAGCAACCCCACCATTCTCGGTAGCAGGACCACAGTGCAGCTGCTGCTGTCCTCACCTGAGCATTTTACTAGTGGTCTAGGGATCATCCTGTCCCTGTGTGCCACAGCCAGAGCCTAAACACCCCATGGGGGATGGGGGCTTGCACCTGAGGACAGGTCCACCCAGCCTGGCTCGACTTGCCCACAAAGGAGCATACTGTCTAAGGGCCTGGGAATCGCCCAGCCCGGTCTACCACTGTTGGCACCCAAGCACTCCTCCCAGGGTCTGAGGTCAAGGCCACCCAATCTGACACTTCCACCACAGCTGGCACCCACCCACGTGAACTGCCTGTGGGCCTGGAGACTGGTGCTCTCAGCCCGCCACAGTCACTGCCACTGCTTGGGGGTCCCAGAGAGTTGTCCCACTGCTGCTATTGCCATTGCCCATACCATGTCTGCTGTCCAGGGCCCAAGAACCCACATATCCCCACCTGGCCCACAGCTGGCGTTTCTGGCACCCAGGCAAGCCACCTGGAACGTCTAAGAATTGGCCTGCCTAGACCAACTTGCCATCGTACACTGCCCTGGAGCTCAGGGACAGGCATGCTGAACCCACTGCTGCCTAAGACTGGCCAACCTGGTGTTCCAGTCCCCAGCAAAACTTCACCACTGTCTCCACTATCAACTGCACCCCAAGCCAAGAAAGTCACAGACAACACTGATGCTGTTTATAGCTGAAGAAATCACACAGAGACTACACTACTATATGCACCCAGAAGCAAAGCCAAAGTGCCCTACCCACCAACATCATAGCTACATTTTCAGGAAGAAGTTACCTTCTATGAAAACAAATTTTAAAAATTGGAAAAGGCAACTGTTACATGAGATGCAGGGATATCAACGTAAGGGCACAGGAAACATAAACAAGCAAGGAAAAGCGACACCTCTAAGGAATACAATAATTCTCCAGCAATAGATCCTAATAAAAAAATGTACAAACTCCTGGAAAAATAATTCAAGATAATGATATTAAAGAAGCTCAGCCGGGCTCGGTGGCTCAACCTGTAATCCTGCGCCTTGGGAGGCTGAGGTGAGTGGATTGCCTGAGCCCACGGGTTCGAGACCCGCCTGGGCAACTTGGTGAGACCTCATCTCTACAATAAATAAAAAAAAAATTAGCCGGGCGTGGTAGCGCACGCCTGTAGTTCCAGCTACTTGGAAGGCTGAGGCGGAAGGATCGTCGGAGCCCAGCAGGTCGAGGCTGCGGTGGCTGGGAGCGGCCACTGCACTCCAGTCTGGGTGACTGAGTGAGACTCCGACTCAAAAAAATAAAAAATAAATAAAAAATAAATAAAAAATAAATAAAGAAGCTCAATGAAACAAAACAATACTGATTAAAAATACCAAAAACTCAGAAAAATAATTCAGAATATGAGAAATTTACCAAAGGGGTCAGTTAAAAAAAAAAATCAAACGGAAATTCTGGAACTGAAGAAATAGTGGAATGAATACAAAATACTTTGAAAGCTTCAGCAATAGACTAAATCAATCAGAAAACTCTCAGAATTTGAACACACATCTTTTGAAATTAACCCAAAAATAAAGACAAAAACAAAAGAGAATGAGCAAAGCCTACATGACATGTGAGCATCATAAAATGACAAAATATTTAAATTTTCAGTGTCCTAGAAGGCAAAGAGAAAACAAAAGTGTTAGAAAACCTATTTAATGAAATAGTAGATGAAGACATCCCAAATCTTTTTTTTTTTTTGAGACAGAATCTTGCTCTGCTACCCAAGCTGGAGTACAGTAATACCATCATAGCTTACAGGTGTGTACCACTATGTCTGGCTACTTTTTGTTTTTTTGTAGTGATGAGGTTTCGCTATGTGGCCTAGACTAGTCTTGAGCTCCTGAGCTAAAGTGATCCTCCCACCTCAACCTTCCAAAGTGCTGGGATTTAGGTATGAGCCACCATGTCCAGCCTAATTTTACCTTTTTTTTTTTGAGTCAGAGTCTCACTCTGTCACCCAGGCTGGAGTGCAGTGGCACACTCATGGCCACCACAGCCTCAACCTGCTATGCTCAAGCAATTCTTCTACCTCAGCCTTCTAAGTAGCTGGAACTACAGGTGCATGCCACCACATCCAGCTAATTTTTAGATTTATTGTAGAGATGAGATCTTGCCAAGTTGCCCAGGCTGGTCTCAAACTCCTGGGCTCAGACAATCCTCTCGCCTCTGCCTTGCAAAGTGCTGGGATTACAGGCATATGCCACCACACCCAGCCTCTAATTTTACTTTTTAAATTGACATAATTATACATATTTATGAAATGCATAGTGATATTTCAATGCATATGCTGACCAGATCACAGTAATGAACATATTCATAATTTCAACCATTTATAATTTCTTATGTTTTCTAACTTGCATCACTCATATATTGAAGTAAAACTTTAAAAAAAACTTTTACTATATATGAATGGCCAATAAGCACATGAAAAGATACTCAAAACCACTAATCATTAGGTAAATATGAATTAAGACTACACATAAGATACCACCTTGCACCCATTAGGATGGCTATTACTAAACAAACAGAAAACCAGAAAATAACAAGTGTTGGTGAGGATGTAAAGAAATTGGAACCTCTGTGCACTGTTGGTGGGAATGTAAGATGATACGGCTGTTGTGGAAATCACCTGTATTGTAGTTCCTCAAAAAATTAAAAATAAAATTATGATATAATTCAGCAAATTGACTGCTGGATATATAACCAAAAGAATTGAAACATGTCTCAAAGAGATATTCTTATACCCTTGTTCATAGTAGCATTATTCACAATAGCTAAGTCATAGAAGCAACCCAAGTTACAGATGAATGAACAAGAAAAATGGATAATATTCTGCTTAAAAGGAAGGAAATTCTAACATATACTATAAAAGGGATGAACCTTGAGGACATTATGCTAGTGAAATAAGCCAGTTACAAAAAGACAAATATTATATAACTCTACTTACATAAGGTACCTAGAATTGTCAAATGGATAAAAACATTCAAAAAAAAAAAAAAAAAAAGTGGTTGCCAGAGGCTGGAAGGAGAAAGAAATGGGAAATTAGTGTTTAATGGGTACAATGTTTTAGTTTTGCAAGACGAAAAGAATTCTGGAGATGGATGGTGGTGATGGTTGCATGACATTATGAATATATTAATAACACTATACATATTACCCAAGGCAATCTACAGACTTAACACAATATCAAACTTTTAGCAACATTTTTACAGACCTTGGAAAGACAATACTGAAATTCATGCGTAAGTGAAAAAAAGTCCAAATAACCAAAGCAATTCTAAGCAAAAAAGAAAAAAGCTGGAGGTATCACACTGCCAGACTTCAAACTTTACTACAAGTATCCAAAACAGCATGGTACTGGTACAGAAATAGACACATAGACCAATGGAACAGAATAGAGAACCCAGAAGTAAAACTGCTGATCTACAACCAACTCATCCTTTTTTTTTTTTTTTTTTTTTTTTTGTTGGAGTCTCACTCTGTCACCCAGGCTGGAGTGCAGTGACACACTCACAGCTATCCCAGTGTCAACCTGCTGGGCTCTGGCAATCCTTCTACCTCAGCCTTCCAAGTAGCTGGAACTATAGGTGTGCACTACCACGCCTGGTTAATTTTTTAGTTATTGTAGAGATAATATCTCACCAAGTTGCCCGGGCTGGTCTCTAACCCACGGGCTCAGGCAATCCACTAGCCTCGGCCTCCCAAAATGCTGGGATTGCAGGCTGAGCCACCAAGCCCAGCCCAACCAACTTTGTCACAGCTGACAAAAACAAACATTGGGGAATTAGACACCCTATTCAACAAATAGAGCTGAGGAAACTGGCTAACCATATGCAGAAGAATGAAACTGACCCTATCACCGTTTACAAAAATTAACTCAAAATGGATCAAAGACTTAAACAAAAGACCTCAAACTATAAACATTGAATTTGTGACCAAATCTGCAAAAGCAAAGGCAGCAAAACTAAAATTGACAAGCAAGACTTTACCAAGTTAAAAAACTTCTGCACAACAAAAGAAACCATCAACAGAGTAATGAGACAACTCACAGAATGGGAGAAAATATTCACACACTATGCATCCAACAAAGGCCTAATATCCATACTCTACGAGGAACTCAAACAAATTGACAGGAAACAAAACCAAACCAAATAACCCCACTAAAAAGTGGGCAAAGGACAAGAACCGACACTCCCCAAAGGAAGACATGCAAGCAGCCAACAAACATATGAAAAAAATTCAACATCAATAATCATTGGAGAAATGCAAATCAAAACTGCAATAAGATGTCATCTCACATCAGTCAGAATGGCTATTATTAAAAGGCTGAAAAACAGCATCAGATCTTGGTGAGGCTATGGAGAAAAGGGAATGCTTCTACCCTGTAGGTGGGAATGTAAGCTAATTCAATCCCTGTGGAAAGCAGTTTGAAGATTTCTCAAAGCTCTAAAAATAGAGCTACCACGTGATCCAGCCATTTCACTATTGGGTGTATACCCAAAGGAAAAGAAGTTATTATATAAAAAAGACGCTCACACTTGTGTGTTTATTGCAGCACTATTCCCAATAGCAGAATCATGGAGCCAACCCAGGTGCCCATCAACGGTGGACTGGATAAAGAAAATGTGAAACATATACAACACGGAATACTATGCAGCCATAAAAAAAGAGCAAAATCATGTCCTTTGCAGCACCATGGATGCCCCTGAGGACATCATTATAAGGGAACAACCACAGAAACAGAACACTGAATAGTGCATATTCTCACACATAAGTGGGAGCTAAACACTGGGGACTCATGGGCACAAGGATGGTAACAACAGACTGGGGACTACTAAAGCGGGGAGGAAGGGAGAGGAAATACGAGCTGCCCAACCTCTCATTGGGCGCCATGTCCACCTCCAGTGGGGGAAGGAGCGGGCTTATCAGAAGCCTGAAGCTCACCATCTACCTATGAAACAGATTTTCACATGTACCCCTTGAATCTAAAATAAAATAAAAACCCATTTGAAAAAGCACTGTACAGTATGCCAAAAAATGGTTATGATGGTAAATTTTATGTTATGTGTATTTGTAACACAATAGAAAAGATTGGGAATGCATCTTTTGTTATAAAAAGCTTGAAATTTACATAGGTGCTCGTCACCCAGCTTCACCAGCAATCAACATTTTCCTTATCTTCTTCTGTTTCTCCACTATCTCTTTTTTTTTTCTAATGGGTTTTAAGATTTTTCTTACTTGTCTAAGGATGTGATCATGTCATCTGAAATGGTGCTATATTGTTTTTTTCCCCTTTATTTATTCTTCACTTTAAAAGCCCCTTGGTGCTTGCTCTGGTAGCACATATACTAAAATTGGAACGATACAGAGAAGATTAGCATGACCCTGTGCAAGGATGACATGCAAATTCATGAAGCATTCCATAATTTTACTTTACTATAAGTTACAATAATCAAAACAGCCTAGTATTGGTAGAAGAACAGGCATATAGACCAACAGAACAGGATAGAGATTCCAGAAGCAAAACCTCCTTTTCTCAACCAACTCATCTTCGACAAAGCCTCCGCCATCAGCCACTGGGGAGAGGAGAACCTATTCAGTAAATGGTGCTGGGAAAACTGGCTGACCACATGTGGAAGATTAAAACAAGACCCTACCTATCCCTATACATAAACATCAACTCTAAATGGATCAAAGACCTAAACATAAAACTTCAAACTCTCTATAAGAAGTTTAGAAAACACAGGAGACACCCTCATGGAAATTGGGACTGGCAACCAATTCCTGATCAAAACCCCAAATGGCCATGCCTTTAGAGATAGGATAGACAAGTGGGACCTCATCAAACTGACAAGTTTCTGCAAAGCCAAAGAAACCATCAAGAGAGTGGGGAGACAGCCCACGACTAGGAAAAATTATTTGCCAACTGTATATCTGACAAAGGCCTAACATCCAGGATCTACAAGGAACTCAAACGCGCTGAAAGGAAAAAAACAAACAGCCCCGTTAAAAAGTAGGCAAAAGACATGAATAGACACTTCTCAAAGGAAGACATATGGGCAGCCAACAGACACATGAAAAAGTGCTCAGCCTCACTCATCATCAGAAAAATGCAAATCAAAACCACACTGAGATACCACCTAACCCCTGTAAGAATGGCCATCACTAATAAAACAAACAACAACAGATGCTGGTGAGGATGTGGAGAAAAAGGAATGTTTCTGCACTGCTGGTGGGAATGCAAACTAGTGCAACCTCTTTGGAAAACACAGTGGCGATTTCTGAAAGAACTAGAAATTGACCTTCCATATGACTCAGCAATCCCCTTGTTGGGAATATACCCAAAGGAACTCAAATCACTTTGCAAAAAAGATGCCTGCACACACATGTTTATTGCAGCACTATTCACAATAGCAAAAACGTGGAACCAACTGTGCTGCCCATTGAAACTGGACTGGATAAAAAAATGTGGTACGTATACACAATGGAATATTATGCAGCCATAAAGAAGGACAAACATATAGACTTGGCAGCATCTTGGATGGATTTAGAGTCTATCATACTCAGTGATCTACCACAGAAACAAAGAACAGAGTACCACATGTTCTCACTCATATGCGGACCTTGAACAGTTATCATAATACTGTAAGAAAGGGACTGGCAGTAGTGGGAAACTTCCAGGGGAGGGGGCGGGTGGGATTGGCAGTAGTGGGAAACTGCCAGGGGAGGAGGGCACACCTCATCAACAAGGTTACCTGCATAATGAACATTTGTATACCTAACCCTGAATTGTACTCCACGTCTTTAAAATAAAAAATTTTTTAAAAGCAAAAAGCAAAACCTCATGGTTCTATGGAGGACAGGAACAATGTTCTTGCTTTATCTTAGTTTTTTCTTTCTTTCTATTTTTATTTTGTCGAAGTCTCACTCTGTCATCCAGGCTGGAGTGCAGTGGCATGATCACGGTTCACTGCAGCCCCTACCTCTTGGGCTCAGGTGATCCTTCCACCTCAGCCTCCCAAGTAGCTAGGTCTACAGGCATGCATCACTACACTCGACTAATTTTTTTGAATTTTCGTAAAGACAAGGTGTTACTATGTTGCCTAGGCTGGTCTTGAACCCCTGGGCTCAGACAATCCTGTCGCCTCTGCCTCTCAAAATGCTGGGATTACAGGTGTGAGCCACTGTGCCCAGCTAGACAGATGTACACAATTTTTCATAGCAATGAAGTACTCCATATTATATTGTTGGTGACCCAAAAGCCATCTCAAGCCCCTTCTGCCCTTGTTGACGCTCACTGAAGAGACCGAAAACAGTAGACACTCTTTTCTCTAAGACTCCTTTACAGCAAGAGGTGTCCTTATGTGCTGGTTCTGATCAATGAATTATAGAAGTCAGTCTTGGGACAACCCCTTCGAGTCCCCTCCCACTGTGGGAGCTTTTCTGTCCTCTCAATAAGTCCTGCTTTCTCAAAAATAAAAAAATACATACAGTTGAGGTGAGTGGATTGCCTGAGCTCGCGGGTTCGAGACCCGCCTGGGCAGGCGAGACCTCATCTCTACAATAAATAAAAAAATTAGCTGGGCGTGGTAGCGCAGGCCTGTAGTTGCAGCTGCTCGGAAGGCTGAGGCGGAAGGATCACCGGAGCCCAGCAGGTCGAGGCTGCGGTGGCCGGGAGCGGCCGCTGCACTCCAGTCTGGGCGACAGAGTGAGACTCCAACACACACACACACACACACACACACACACACACACACAAAGAATCTATCAAATGGGAATGTGATACTTGAAGTTGTCCAGCCATATTGTGACCACAAGCTGATAAGCCTCACAGTGACAGGCCAACATGCTGAGGATGACAACAGAAAGTTAGAAGGAACATGGGTCTGGGATGACTGCCTTAAACTGCGACCCCAAATCCGGACTTGCCTACCCCCAGGCATCTTTTTCCATGAGCTAGTCTGGGGTGGTGCTTTTTTAATGTAAGGCAATAGGTGGGTATTTTGTTTCTTGCAGCCAAATGGCAACCTATCTAATATGTATGACTGTTTCATAATTTATTTTAAAAATT
>CAUYQG010073336.1:0-10083 GCA_963574415.1 Tarsius wallacei | reverse complement strand
AAATTAGGATGTGTCTCCTCCTTTCATTTTTGTTCCATTCGCCTGATAATCTGTTTCGCATCCTCTTACTTTGAGTCTGTGCTTGTCCTTTCTAGTGAGATGGGTCTCTCAAAGGCAGTATATTGTTGCCTGATGGTATTTCATCCATTTTGCCATCTGTGTCTTTTCAGTGGTGCATGTAGTCCATTCACATTCAGACTAATTATTGAAAGTAAGAGTCCATCCCTGTCATAGAGTTCTTGTAGTGTTGTTCTTCCGCTTGGTTTTTCGTCTTTCTTTTGGTTTGAGGGATGGTTCATGTGTGATTTATTCTTTTTCCTGGACTTTTGTGAAGAACGTTGTTCTTTTTCCATTTCTTCTGTGTTTAGTACTTTCTTAAGTATTTCATGCAGAGGTGGTCTGGTGACAGCATAGGTTTTTTGAGATTGGATATCTGGGAAAGATTTTAATTCTCTCTCACTGATGAAGCCTAACTTGTCTGGGTAGCTTATCTTTGCTTGAAATTGTTTATCTTTTAGGACTTTGAAGATAGTGCTCCAAGCTCTCCTAGCCTGCAGGGTTTCTGTAGATAAATTTGCTGCTATTCTAATTGGTCTTCCATGGTAGGTGATCTGTCCTTTTTCTCTTGCTGCCTTTAGAATTTTTTCTTTTATACCTACTTTGTTTAGGCAAACTATTATGTGTCTAAGAGTTGGTCTCCTCATTTGTTTTCTTGCAGGAGTTCTCTGAATCTCTTGTGTTTTAATTTTTGCATCACTGATTAAATGAGGGAAGTTTTCTTGAATGATCTCATGAATGGCTTGTTCCAATGTGGACTCTGTCTCTCTTTCTGCTTCAGAAAGGTCCATTAATCTTAGGTTCCATCTTTTGAAGTAATCGCTCATCTCTTGAAGGTTTTGTTCTGCCTTTTTGAGCTTGCTTTCTGTCTTTTTAACAGTTTGGATTAGTTCTATGTTTTGGTCTCGAGCTCTGAGATTCTTTCTTCTGCTTGGGTAATTCTGCTTTCCATGCTTGTCATTTTGTTATTTATTTCACTCACAGTATTCTTTATTGCTGTTATTTCAGTTATCAGCTCCTTCCTAATTTCTTCTTGACTCTCCTCAATTCTTTTAAATCTCTCTATTATTGTCTAGATATCTAGATTTGTAGTTTGAGACCAGTCATTTTGGGGGCTCTTCATTGTTTGCATTCCGAAGTCAGTTTTCTCATTGTCTGCCTTCCCAGAGGTCTGGAGAGACCCATATTCTTCTATTGGTTTCTCTTCATTTGTGTAGATTTCTCTCTCTCCTCCTTCTTTCCTTCCCCTTCTTTAATTCTGTTTTTCAGGGAAGGTGGGGTTGCTTTTGCTTCACTTGTACAATCTCCTGTTCTTCCTTATGAGGGTCCTCTGGCTTTGTTCACTTTTGAGGTTGGAGTGTGGGCTGCAGGCTGTACTTTTTGCAGTTTTGAAGTTTAGTTGTGGGGGAAACTGTGATTCAAAATCTGTATGCTGATTCCAGCATCCCCCTATTGTTCTATGTGCCTACTGGAACCTATTGATCACTGTCTTACAATCTGTGCAGCAGAATGTAGGTTTGGTCCCTCAGTCTCCCAAGGCATGGGATTACTTTGAGCTGCATCCTGAGACGTCTGCTGCTTATTTCCCAGGGTTGTGGCTTTGTCTTCTGTTTATTGACGTTACCTTGGGAATACAGGTGGAGACTGCTTGTATGTGGGCGGGGCAACACTAGTCTCTGCCTGGAGAATGGCCAAAGTGTTAGGATCCTTTTTCTCTACACTTTGGGTCTCTGGGCAATCGATTTTGATGGTCTGTGGTAGCGTGATATCGTGAGCCTCCCGGGGATCAGCTGCACAGCTGGGAGCTCCACTCAGGGCTCCAGAGCTCCAGATTTCAGATCCTCAAAGCTCCAAAGGGAGGCGGTGAGTGGCGGAAGTGGCCCTGCGACTCTCCCAGTGTTCTTTAGTCAGAAATGGAATCAATCTCTCCAAGGGGCGGGTGCCCAGAACCTCCCAGGGTGACCAAAGGCTCGGTCTGGGCTCAATGCAGCCAGGGGTGAGCTGAGACCCGAGCCTTCCCACCCGCGAGGGAGCAGCCTGGGATACAATAGCCAGCCCTGCGTAGGACCAGGTGTCCCTGAGCCTCAGACCAATGCATCCAGCTGTGGGCAAGGGGTAGGGAAAGGAGGGCAAGAGTCTTTTTGGGGAACTCACATTTGGAGAATCTCACAGTTCCACCTATGTCATCACCATCTTAACCGGAACTCTGTTTTGTTGATTTTTGTGTTATCTTTTTGTCTTCTATGTTGCACTTGGGCATTTATTTTGGTGATCTGAATTCTACTGCGGAAGTTACGGTTTTGATGGGCTTGCTTTTCCAGCTCTCTTAAGTGACTTGTTAGGCTGTTAATTTGTGATCTTTCCATTTTCATTATGTGTGTTTGTGGAGATATGAATTCCCATCTTACTATTGATTTCTTGGCATTCCAGAGATTTTGGCATAATGTTTCTTCATTTTCATTTATTTCCAGGTGTCATTTCATATCTGTTTTGATTTCCGTGGTGACCCAGGGGTTGCTTAACATTATGCTGTTTAATGTCCATGTCTTTGGGGGTTTGGTGAGTGCCTTATTGGTGTTGATATGTGTTTTTATTGCACTTTGGTCTGAGAAGGCTTATGGTAAAATTTCAATCTTATGAAATTTATTATGCTTGATTTGAGGCCAAGTACGTGATTCATCTTAGAACTTGTTCCATGTTTTAATGAGTGAATGTATATTTTGTGGTTGTTGGGTGAAGTGTTCTATAGGTATCAATTAAGGGCATTTGGTCAAGAGTCAGATTTTCAGGATCTTCTTGGTGATTTTCTGCCATGATAATCTGTCTAGGGTTGTCAATGGGTATTACCGTCACCAGTTATGATAGTGTTAGAGTCAATATCTTTTTAAAGTTTGCTTAGAAGCTGCTTTGTGAAAGTTGGTGTTCCTATGTTGGGTGAAAATAGGTTTAGGATGGAAATTTCTTGTTGATGGATTGAAGTTTTTATCATTGTGTATTGATCTTCTGTATGCTTTCTAACTTTTGATAGCTTAAGGTGTATTTTTTAGAAATTAAGATCACAATTCCTGCTTTCCCTTGTGGTCCATTCGTCTGAAATTTTTCTTCCCATTCTCCTACTTTGAGTCTGTGAGTGTCCTTTCTGTTGAGATGAGTCTCTTGGAGACAATATCTAGTTGCCTCATGATACTTTAACTATTTTGCCATTCTATGTCTTTTTAGTCATGCATTTACTCCATTCACATTTGGTTAATTATTGAAATATGAAGATTTGTCCCAGTCATGAGGCTCTTAAAGAGTTTTTGTTCCTTTTTTGTTGTATTTTCATCGGTTTTTGGATTGATTCATATGTGTTTTCAATTTTTTTCCTGTTCTCTTGTGAAGAATGTTGTTCTTTTTTCCTTTTTTATGTGTTGAAAACGTTCTTAAGTGTTTCTTGGATGTCAGGGAAAGACTTTAATTCTCCCTCACTGATGAAATTTAGCTTGGTTGGGTGGGAGATTCTTGGTTAAAATTGTTTATCTCTGTGAACTTTGAAGATTGGACTCCAAGTTCTCCTTGCCTGTCTGCTTTCTGTAGATAAATCAACTGCTATTCTAATTGTTATTCCTTAGTAGGTAATCTGACCTTTGTCTCTTGGTGCCTTTAGAATTTTTATTTCATACCTACTTTGCTTAGGTGAATTATTATGTGTTAGGGAGTTGGTCCTCTCATTATTGTCTTGCAGGAGTTCTCTGAATCTCTTGTGTTTTGATTTTCGCATCACTGATAAAGTGAAGGAAATTTTCTTGAATAATTTTAACTAATGTTTGTTCCAGGGTGTCTCTGTCTCTCTTTCTGCCTCAGGAAGTCCTATTATTCTTAGATTTGGTCTCTTGAAGTAATGATTCGTCTCTTGATGGTTTTGTTCTGTCTTTTAAATTTTTCTTCTATGTTTTTGACAATTTGGGTTAGTTCTATATTTTGGTCTTCAAGCTCTGAGGTTCTTTCTTCTGCTTGACTAATTCTACTTCCCATGCTTATTAGTTTGTTATTTCAATCACAGCATTCTTTACTGCTGTTATCTCAGTTATCAACTCCTTCTTATATTTCTCTTGTCTCACTTCAGTTGTTTCTATTAATACCTTCCTGTCTGAGTTTGTTGTTTGAACCAGTCATTCTGGGGGCTCTTTATTGTTTGCGTTCCAAACTCTGTTTTCTCAGTGTCTGAATCTTAGGGCTTTGTGTGAGACTTACATTCTTCTATTGGTTTTTATTTGTGTAGATTCTCATCCCCACTTTTTCTTCCCCCCATCTTCTTTAATTCTGTTATTCAGGGATGGTGGAGTTGCTTTTATTTCTGTTTATTGACCTCCTATTCTTCCTTATGTGACTCCTCTGGTTTTGTTCAATTCTAAGTCTGCACTGTAGGTTGGGGGCTAAACTTTTTGCAGTTTTTGGATTTAATTGAGGGAGGAGCTGTGATTCTAAATCTGTCTGCAGATTCCAGTATCCACTGACAGGTGTATGAAATCTGCCTTGAATTCTGTCCATGTAATAAGGGTATTCGTTTGATCTCTGGAAGCAAAATGAAGTTAAAAAAGGACAAGAATGGAACAGTTAGTGGGGAGAAGGGGAAGGTGGAGAGAGAGAAGAGTAAGAGAGAAAACAAAGAAATGTACCAACTAATAAATGAAAAGAGACACAAAGGCAGATACAAGTTTAAAAAAAAAACCTAAAACATACAATCATACAGACATACAGGCCAACCAATCTCCTTATTGGTGTACTATTCCCCTACACAAACGTGAGGTCTAAAGAGAAAAAAAAAATCAGTAAACTAACAGAAACAAAGCCAGTATGAAATATCAATCACAGTAAGAAGATAGAAAACAAAGATGAGTAAAACAAAGACAAAGAATAAAAATGAAAATTTGAAACAAGGGAACCAAGCATTCTCTGAGGTTGTTCTTCCAAGTCCAATGTCCTTTTAGCTCTGGTCTTCATCTCTCATTACAGACTGGGAGGGTTGCTCACTGCTAGAGTCAGTTGCCCCAGGCCTGTTTTGGAGTATGGATAAGATCTGGGTTGCCTGTCAACTCTGCCACTCAGAACTGACCTGTGTCCAACCTAAAGTGGGGGAGGGACTTCATCTCACCAATTTTGATGTTATTACCTTAGATCACAAGCTGGATGCTGGGCTGAGCTGGATGGAGCTGGGTGAGCAATGCAGTTTCCTGTCTGGTCTCAGGGTTGCAGCTGATCTTTTTTTTCTGCTGCAGCCCAGGGCCAAGTTGAGGAAAGTAGAATGTAAGACTGATGGGCAATGCAGGTCAGCCGGGCACTGCAGGTCAATTGGGCAGCTCAGGCCACTGGGCAGGCAGTGCAGCAGGTAGGGAAGTGCAGAGTTCAACAGGGTGGGAGTCAAGGGCTGTCCAGGGCCGGAGAGAGTAGAAAGCATTGGAGGCAGCTGTCGTGTCAGCAGTGTGGTGCTTGGGAGGATCTCCACAGGACCAGGAGACAAGAACCACCCCAGGCAAGGGAGGACAAGGCAGCAGAGGTTCTGTGCATCAGTAGTGTGGTGCATGAGAGGAGCTCCATGGGGCTGGGAGCACTGGGAGGGCAGTGGCAATGGCTGAGGCAGCAGAAGTGGCAGCAGTAGTGGCCAAAACAGCGGCCAAGCATTGTGTGAAAAGCAGACTCGCAGTGGTAAGAGCGAGAGACTTTTTGGAAACTCGCTTTCATGGAAGATCTCACGGACCACATTGCCCCATCACCATTTTGCTGAACTTAGGCACACATTTTGAAATAGATTTGTCACTGGTCACCCATCACAGAGGTGGGCTATTCACTGGGCTACAAATAATGGAGAATGGCTAGTCAATTGGACGACAAACACAGGTGATGATCAGTTACTGGATCACCCATCAAATGGGAATGTCAGTCACGTGGACACACATTGTGGAGCAGGGCCAGTCAATGTAGCACACATCTTAGAAAAGAACCAGTCACAAAAGTACACATCACAGAGAAGAGCCAGTCACTTGGGTGCAAATCATACAAAATGTTCAGTAACTGGGTCACCCAATGCAGAGGAGGCATGTCCAGTGACTGTGGCACCAATCACACACAAGAGCTACTCACAAGGACACCCATTACAAAGAATGGTTAGTCACTGCAGTACCAATTATTGATTAGGTCCAGTATGTGGTACACACATCACAGAGGAAGACAAGTTCCTAGAAAAACCATAGTGGAGGAGCACTAGTCACTGGGACATCAATCATAGAGAAGACACAATCCCTGAATCACCCATTATAGAGAAAGGCCAGTCACTGTGGCGCACATTATGGAAGAGGCCCTTTCATTGGGACAACAATCACAGAGGACACCAATAATAGAGGAGTCCCAGTCACTGGGAAATCTATATCACAGCAGAGCCATTCCCTGGACACTCACCACAGAAGAAAGGAAGTCACTGGGTCACCCATCAGAGTTAGTTACTTGGACACCAATTATGACTAAGCATGAGTTACTGGACCACCCACTACAGAAGAAGGCTAATTACTGGGGCATCCAATTTGGAGTAGGACCAGAAACTGCAGCAACTATTGTGATGGAGGCACAGAAAAAGGTGCACACATTACAGAGGGAGTTTAGTCACTGGGTCTCCCCTTTGGATAAGTGTCCATTACTAGTGCACCCATCACAGAAGAAGTAAAGTCACTGTGACATCCACCACAGAGGATGGTCACCCATTGAGGTACCAATCACAGAAGTGGCCTGGTCACTGTGGTAATCATTATAGAGGCAGTCAAGTCTCGGTGACACCAAACACAGTGGAGGGTTTCACACTGGGCACCCATCATATAAGAAGGCCAGTTACTGGGCACCAAACTAAAAGAAGGCACAGTCACCGAGTCAACCATATTGCAGTAAGTTCCATCGCTGGGACACTATTATGGAGGAGGCTAGTTACTAGGGCACAAATCACAGAGGAAGGCCAGTCACTGAGGCATCCATCATAAAGCAGGACAAATGACTGCAGCACCCATCACAGAGAAGGGTGAGTCACATAGGATCACATCACAGAGGAGGGTTAGTGACTGGGACACACATTACAGAAGAGGTTTTGTCAATGTGGCACTCAAGAAAAAAAATGTCAGATACTGGGACACAAATGTAGATGTGACAGTCACTGAAAATCCAATCACAGAAGAGGGTCCATCCCAGGGGACACACATCACACATAGGTGAACCACTCACTGGGCACCCATAAAAGAGGGTGGCCAGTGTTTAGGACACACATAACAAAGGGGGACATTCACTGGCCAGATATTACAAAAGAGTCCCATTCCCTGGGGCATCCACACAATGGAGGTACAATAAATGTGGCACCCATTACAGAGTAAGTCAGTCACTGAGGAACATATCCAAGGGGAGGTCCAGTTCTGGTCATCTATAACTGATGAGGGCCAATCACTGTACCTTCCATCACAGAGGCAGTCTTGTCATGAGTACACCTCTCATAGAAGAGAACTAGTCATTAGGACACCCAACAGAGGAGTGATAGTCACTATGGCACACATAAGAGAGGCGGTTCAGTCACTGGGGTGCCCATTTAGAGGAGGGACAGACATTGGAACAACCATCACAAAAGGAAACTAGTCACTGAGGAAACCATTACAGTGGAACGTCAGTCACCAATCACAAAAGAGGCCCAGTCACTGCAGCACAAATAATGGAGAAGGCTTAGTTCATGTGTCACTTATAATAGATGTAGTATGATCACTGGACCACCCATCACAGAGGTGGTCCAGTCATGTAGGCACACCCCACAGAGGATGACTAATCACCGGTGCATCATCACAGAAGAGAGCAAGTACCTGAGGCACCCATCACAGAGAAAGACTTGTCACTGAGGTACCCATTTCAAAGAACGATAAGTCACTGTGGCAATTATCCAAGGGCAAGGCACTGGGGAACCTATCAGTAGGAAGACCAGTCACTTGGACACTGATCACATAGGAGACCCAATCACTGAGTTGCCCATACAATATGAGGGCAGTCCTCTTGCAATCATCACAGTGGAGGCACGGTCACTGAGGCACCACCCAGAGGACAGTAACTTACTAAAGCCCCCATACTGGTGGAGATCCAGTAACTGGGGCACCTATTAAGAGGAAGACAAGTTACTAGGACATCAATCACAGAGAATAATCAGTCA
Source organism: Tarsius wallacei (assembly GCA_963574415.1). Classification (NCBI taxonomy): domain Eukaryota; kingdom Metazoa; phylum Chordata; class Mammalia; order Primates; family Tarsiidae; genus Tarsius; species Tarsius wallacei. Next base: position 1,823 of record CAUYQG010073336.1, on the reverse strand, counting down.
CTGGGCACCCAGTTTAGAGAAGAACCAGTCACTGGCACATGCATGGACAAAATAGAGCCAGTAACTGGGGCTCCCAGGTTAGAAAAAGACTAGTGACTACGGATCCATTATGGGGGAAAACCAGTCACTGAGGCACTGATCACAAAGAAGAGCTCATCACTGGTGCATAGTTCACAGAAGAGGACCAGTAACTGAGGTACCCATCACATGGGAATGTCTGTAATTTGGACCCATTATAGGGAAGAGCCAGTTACCTGGGATCCCATTACAGAAGAAGGCTAACCACTCAGACAACCAACACAGGGCAGTGTTAGTAACTAAGGAACTAAAAGAGAAGCGTATCAGCCATTGGGGCACCATCAAAGAGGTGAGACAGTCACATAGGCACCCTTCAAGAGAATGGTCAGTAATTGAGACACCCATCCAAGAGAAGGCCCAATAACTGACATACTCATCACAGAGGTTAACCAGTCACTGACATACCCATCACAGAGGCAGGCCAGTCAATGAGGTAACCATCCCAGAGTAAGTACAATCACTGGGACACCAATCACAGAGGACCAGTCATGGAGGCAACCAGCACAAAGGAGCCGTAAACTGAAACCCCCATCACAGAGGTCGGTTAGTCATTGAGACACTCATTACAGATTATATCCACCTCTTGGACACCATCTTCAGTGGAGGCCTAGTTCCTGGGGACTGATCACAGAGGAGGGCTAATCACTGGATTAAATATCACAGAGGAAGTCAGTCACTGGGGCACACATAAGAGAGCAAGACTAGACACTGGGGCTCCTATCAAAGATAAGAAACAGTGATCTAGGGACCCATCCTTGAAGAGGCCCAGTCACTGTGGCACACATCACAGAAGGCTAGTCACTGAGGAACACAGACCAGTTGAAGAACAGTCAATAGAGCACCCAATATGAGGAGAGTCAGTCATTGGGATACAAATTAAGAGGGGTCCCAATCACTGGTCAGTCATCACAGAGGAGACTTAGTCACTGAGGCACACATCCCAGAATAGGCACAGTTACTGTGTCACCTATAATATATAAAAGTATCACTGGGCCACTGTAAACAAAAATGGGCAAGTCATGGGTGCACAGCTCAAAGGGAAGGGCTAGTCATTGGGACACACAACACAGAGGAGAGCTAGCCACTGTGACACCCATAAAAGGAAGGCCAGTGATTGGGGCAAAAATTATGGGGGAGGGCTAGTCTCTAGGACAACCTCCATAGAGGAGGGCTAGTCTTTGCTAAAACCATTATTATGGAGTGTCATTTAGTTGGGCACCAATCACTTAGGCTCCAATCCCAGAGGATGCCCAATCACTGGAGCAAGAATAATGGAGAAGACACAGTCACATGATCACCTATAACAGAAGAGAGAGAAGCACAGGTCCACCCATCACGGAGGCCTGCCAGTCTGTGTGTACCCCTCACAAAGGAGGGCTACTCACTGGAATAGACATCACAGAGATAGAATAGTCACTGTGGCACCCAATACAAAGGTGAACCAGTCACTGGAGCACACATCATGGAGGAAAACCAGTCATTGGGGCAACCTTTACATAGGAAGGCTACTTACTTCGACAAATATTGTGGTTGAATGCCAGTCAATGGTGCAACACATTCTGAGGAGGTCCAGTTACTGGAGATACTATAAAGAAAAGGCCCAGTCACTGGAAAACCTATAACAGATGAGGGACAATCACTGGACCACTCCCTTCACAGAGAAGAGTGAACCTCTGAGACATCTATCACAGATTTGGGTTGGTCACTGAGGTGCACATCACGGAGGAGAGCCAGTCACTGAGGTA
>CAUYQG010073335.1:0-14019 GCA_963574415.1 Tarsius wallacei | reverse complement strand
TCTTTTATTTCAGGTTGTGGGGTTTTTCTTTTGTATTGTTTTTGACTGAATCACTCACTAAGAAACATACTTGGCTTCTTATCTATTTTATTCCATTAACTCTTTTTGCCAATAAATATATTTTTCTGTACTTAATGAGAGTTCATTAATCCTCTCAACTTATGTATAAATTAGGAAATACAACTGCTACTTAACAAACAGGGAAATAGAAAAAAGAACACAAAAGAAGTACAGAAAATATCTTGAGAAATCAATTATAGGACCCTGTCTTCACTTGCCCCATTTAGAGTTTGATTTTATTTATTTACTTTTTTGAGTTGGAGTCTCACACCATTGCCCAGGCTGAAGTGCAGTGGCACACTCATGGCCACCCCAGCATCGACCTGCTGGGCTCCAGCGATCCTTTCCCCTTCCAAGTAGCCAGAACTATGCGCCCGCTACCATGCCCGGCTAATTTTTGATTTATTGTAGAGACGAGGTCTCGCAACTTGCCTGGGCTGATCTCAAACCCGTGGGCTCAGGCGATCCACTCGCCCTGGCCTCCCAAAGTGCTGGGATTACAGGTTGAGTCACTGAGCCCGGCCTAGAGTTTGATTTTATATTTAACCCACTCTTTCTCCATCATACTTCTGCACGGGTGCATTTACTACATGACGAAATTAGGAAGAAATGTTTTAGTTGCAATTCAGATTATATTAGAGTCTCAAAGTGTACAATATGTAACAAAGTCCTTAGTTCACTAAGCACATCCAGAACCAGAATTTAACAGGCCATAATTGGTAGTCCATTAGAAGTAGATGCTGGAGATAATAGTATCTATAAGAAAATGCTCAGTGTGTATTCAAAACATCATTTTTGTTGTCCTGTGATCAACCAGTATTTCAATGCATTTATTTAATTTCTAATTTCTTCTCGTGGTAATCATAATTAATCATAATTAATTTAATAAATTATTTAATTTCTAATTTCTTCTCGTGGTAATCATAATTAATTTAATAAATACATATGCATATATGCATACATACATATCTTGAATACAAAGTTTATAGATCTTATGGATTTGGGGCACATTTATAAGGAAGCCAAAATAGATAAAATTGGTTCAAAAAAGCAGCAGATGTATGTGCCTCACCCTACTTTCAGTTTGTGCTATCAATTGTTAGAAGCAACTGGGAACAAATAGGGAAGCAACTGTTTCTCCAGATAATTTGTCTTACCTAGGTTGACCCAGCTGAAACTAAAAACACACAGTATAACTTGATAATTGAGGAGGAAGATTTTTTCAGGGATAATATTTCAAAATTCTTATATTTCTGTTATTTTCAGATTCTATGTGTAGTGAAAGACTGCATAATCGCAAAAGTATGGGGAGTATATTTAATAAATAAAAACTTACATTTAGAATATGTTTGAGTAATTTTTCCCAAAGTGTTCTTTTCTCTAGAATGAGGCTGAACCCCAATCTTTGAATATTAACCTTTTTCTGTTATTATTCTAATTTATGATTTTAATATTCAGATATGCCTGATTCATTCAGACATCAAAATTTATGAAGCACCTACTATGTACAAACTCAATTAGCCATTCTGTAAATATTTTTAACAATGAGAAGCTAATAATTCCTAAATAAAGATTTCCTTCAAATTGTCTTTCCCAAGAACAAAGACTTAATTTTTAAGAGTATGATTAGTCATCTACTTAATGAACCAGGGAAACCTCTGGCAACTTCAGTTTGGTTAATGGTAAACTGATGAGATAACTTTTAATTCTAACTTCAGGTAAAGACTTAAAGTGTTATTAGAAGTATTTTGCAATATATTTTCATCTTAGACACTACAAATGTTTTTAAAAATGCGAACTGCTACAAATATTGTAATTCAGGGGACTGCTTTGTTTGTTTTTCTTATAGTCCAATTTTCTTCCTAATTTGCTATTGGTCATTGATTGATTTTTGCCTGCCTCCCTTCATTACCAAAAATATCATTTTTTTCATACTTGGCCTTCTACAGCAAGATCTTCTTTTCTCAAATTTGATTCAAATGATGAAAATATTTTATCTTTACAAAAGCAAAAATTTTGATAGGTCTTCTTTTTCTTCTTGGAATAGTATGGACAGATGCTTTTATTTTATTTTATTTTGTGTCAGGGTCTCAATCTGTCACCCAGTCACCCACCCAATGGCATGACCTTGGCTCACTGTAGCCTTGAATTCCTGGGCTCTAGCTATCTTCTTTCCTTAGCCTCTCAAATAGCTGGGACAACAGGCACAAACCATCATGCCAGGCAAATTTTTATTTTTTGTAGCACAGGTCTTGAGATGTTGCCCAGGCTGGTCTTGAACTCTTGGGTTCAAGGAATTCTCCTGCCTTGGCCTCCCAAAGTGCTTGGATTACCACACCCAGCCAGATGCATTTTAGACAAGCTTAGCTTTCTACATTTATTTTCACAGAACTGAGCTGTTGCATAATAATTCTAGATTTTCTTCCAACATTTGTCCCAGTAGATGTTTTTATCATGACCTATTCCAACTGGTTTCTATTCTTAGTTTCCTTCAGGAGGGTCTATCTAAAATGGGGTTGACAAACCACAGTAAATTTAGGATCCGAAAAGCAGAAAATTATTTCAGGACTTAAAATAAACACATCTATTAAATATGCCCTTGTACTTTGTATTCTTAATTTATATAGCATTTAGTTTTAAATTGTGTTAAGAAAGACATTTGTGTAATTTTACTGCTAACGTTATACCTTGCAATATAAAACATAACCAAATACATTTATCAGGGATGCTAAAAAAAATATATATATACACATTTTAAGAGATGTTATCTATGTATGACTTTTAGTTCACCATAATCAGAAGTCTGGATGCTGATGGTAACCACTTTGAGCACCTCTTGTAATTGTAGAAGTCAAATGTGACTTGTATTAACACAATTTTAATACAGTTTTTTCCTTTCTTAAAATGTGTATACATATTTTTGGCACCTTCTGTATTTTACAGAAAAGTGTACAAGGTCCATTGCCATAGCAATTTAGGTCCTTTGTTTAAAAGGATATTTTCAAATTTTGCTCAATTCCATGAGAATTCTTTGAGTGTTTTCTATGTACAAAAATCCTTCCATACAAACTAGGATTACAAAGCCATGTCCCTGTTCTCACATTGATTTTCACTAAACTTACACAATACATAAAATTTCTAGACTGTGTAAACCTTTCTTCTAAATACTGTTTAATAGATACCACCATCATTATCTATGGGGCAGTGTAGTGGTGAAGAAAATCTTATATTATTTTGAAGTACAAAGAAAAGAACATGTGCATAGAATCCACCACAGAGGCAAATGTGAAAACAAATTCTGTTGATCATTCAAATCATATTTCAGAAGTTTGGTCAATATTAAAGATTTCCTTCTACATTTGAATGCAAATTATAAAATCTGTGCCTTCAAAAAAAGTCACCTATGCTTTTATATCAATATATGATTAAACATAGCTATAGTCATTGAGAGCCAACACTCTAGTTAGTACTTTATGAGAGTTATTTACAACCTGCACAAAATTCTTTAAATATTATTATGATTTTACAAATGAGAAAACTGAGGTTCTGAGAGGATAAGTAGTTTGACAAGATGAAATAGCACAAACAGCCAAGTTGAGTCTCCATTCTCACATCTAATGATCACAAACCTGTTGCCTTGTTCATTGCCCAGGCTTCTGTACTATAGAGCTGCCGTGTCCAGTGGGTAGCCACTAGACATGTGTGTCTATTGACCTGAAATGTGACCAGCCTAAATGAAAACTAAGACACACAATGGACTTCAGAGACTTACCACAAAAAAAGTAAAATATAGCATTAATATTTTTTGTGTTGATTACATGTTGAAATAGTTTAAAATATTTTGAGTAAATATTTCAAATAATACTTTAGAATACAATGAACTAAATAAAATGTTATTAAAACTAATTTTTCTTTTTTTAATGTGGCTACTAGAAGATTCGAAACTACGTATGTGTCTCACATTTATGGCTGACACCATAGCACTATTAGCAACACAGCTTTAGAAAATGTTGTAAATTTCTTACTCAGTATGTCTCATGTTACCTTTTATTTTGCTTTTACTTATCCCTTGTTTTTCCTAAAAACTGTGAAGCTACATGAATGTGGTCATTAACAAGAACAGAAAACTTTTTTTGGACTCATCAGCAAAGTCTTTTTCCCTGAACATTTGGGTTAGAGGATTTGTAACTTGCTGAATGCTCCTGAAAAGCTTTTTGGCTACTACAGAATTTTATTTCTGCCTGAATAGAATTTAAATGCTTTCAAACAAGAGCCAAAGTTTGCTTTTTGTTTTGTGTTATTTTCATAGTTGCCAAAGGTTCTAGGAGGTAGTTAATGAAAATATTATTGCCATTTAAAATTAGTTGGCACAGGTGGGTTGAGAAGGAGGGAAGTTGAAGGCTCGAGGCTAAACACTGCCCAATCTCCTATTCAATGATCAAAGAGACATTGCAAATTATTGTCATTAAACCTCAGACTCGCCAAAATTATTTTTATCCTGGAAGTATGTTTACTGATACCATCCTCCTGTTTATCTCCAGCACACTCTGTCTATGCCCCTTGGCCTCTGAGGTTCTTTTTATCTCTAGCCTAAAGGGACGCAGGTATTTAGATATACTCATTCAAAATCTCTCTGCTTTCCCCCTTGGTCTCAGCCACTTAAGAAATAGTGTTATCAAAATAACTATTTATAACAGGAAAAGAAAGGAGAAGCAAAACATATTCAGTCTAATTTGGCTTTTCTTATTTCCAGATTAGAATATAACAGTGCCCCTCAATTTGTGATTGATTTACATTCTGATAAGCCCATATACATTGAAAATGTCATAAGTTGGAAATGCATTTAATGCACCTAACCTATTGATCATCATAGCTTTGCCTAGCTCAGAACATTTACATTAGTCTACAGCTGAACAAAATCATCAAACACAAAGCCTATTTTATAAGAAAGCACTGAATATCTTGAATACTGTGTTGAAAGTGAAAAGCTGAATGGTTGTATACAGTTTCTACTGAATGCATTGCTTTTGCACCCTGTAAAGTTGAAAAATGGAAGTCAACATTTGTAAGTCCAGATTGTAATTAAAACTTATTTCTATCAATTAGGAAGCTTTCAGTTGCCAAAAATAGACTATAAATTGAGGATATAATAATAGTACAATAAATTATTTTATCTTTTAGAATAATGTTGCATAATCTAGACTCTTTGAGAAAATCTATTTTATGCTATTCATGCATCCAGTCCCAAGCTATAGGGTCTGGATCTAACCAGGCCTGACCAATCAATTCATTTAACTCTTATTTCTGGTCACAGTAATTGGTTATACAATGACAACTGACACAAGGCACACCGATCAGATCCTTCTTAGGATGCTTTATAAAAACTGCTGGAAAAGATAATTTCTTTCTGCTAATAGCATATGAGTCCAGGGATGCTGGTGGCTATCTGTCCCACCACATGTAGAGGGCTTATCTGGAGAATACAGTTAGCAACCTGAAAATATCATGTGAGCCCCTGGATTCAACTCTGCCTTAAACCAAACATGCCCTGTTAACATATGTCCATGTTCTCTTTACTTTTTAAATAAGTATGGAGTTGGTTCTGTTACTTTATTTCCAAAGAGTCCTAGTTAAGGCAAAATTGATATTAGGAGTGGAACGTTGTAAATGACCAAGACCAAAACATGAAATTAACTCAACCGAGTTGCAATTAAGGGCAAAGAAGATCCTTTTATCACCATTTGGGAAGATGGTTAGCCTTATAGGGTGTGCTTGTCAACTGATTGTGAGACAACGTAGCAAAGACAAAGTAGCAAAGACAAAGTAGCAAAGTAGTAAGACTTTTGAATAAAACTAACTTTAATTCTTTAAAAACTTTTTTTATTATTTAATTGACAACTAAGTCACTTGTATATTGTGATATAAGCCATACTATCACAGAGGTGAGAGTGTTAGGAGAAAGGAGAAAAAGATCAGGATGTTGCAGTGTGTTAGTTATTTCTCACTGCCATTAGTAAAGTCCTAAAAAAAGGCAACTACTTAAAAACAGACACATCTGGAAACAGAGCTAGCATGCAGCTAGTTCAAGAGAAGTCCTTGTCACTAGAGGCCAGACATTCAAGCTCTCTGAGAATCATATAACCATGGACCTTAGAGTACTAAAAAAGCTAAATTTTCTAATCCAAGTTATTTAAAGTAAATATTATCAAAGACAGGGAAGCAGGAAGCACAGAAGAAAATAAGGTTAGGATGCAGGAAGAGCCAGAGAATGGAGTGAATTCTGTGTACTTAGCTCCTCCAAACGATTTGCTGAGTGTTCTCAGCACACCCCTCTCTGCCTCCCCAAAATAATCATCTCCCCTCTAAAGTACTATCTCATGGAATGAAGCTTGAATTCAAGATGTAGTATAGCCCAGCCTCATTAATATAAGCCATTGATTCATATTCATAGTTCAAGATGAATATTAGGCTAAGGGTAAGCGTAACGGCTAGTTGAGAAATGGCAGCTATGAGATAGAGTTCAGATTCAAGAATCACATCTTGGTTTTGGTTTCTTTTCTCTTCTTTTTTATTTTTTAATGCACTGTTGATTTTGGTTTGCTAATATTTTATTGTGGATTTTTCTGTCTATGCTCATAAGGGATATTGATCTATAGCTTTTTGTTGTTATTGTTGTATCTTTTCCTGATTTGGGTGTCAAGTGATACTGGCTTTGTAGAATGAGTTAGGGAGGATTCCCTCCTCTTCAGTCCTGTGGAATAGTTTCAGTAAAATTAGTACCAGTTCTTCTTTGAAGGTCTGGTAGAATTCAGCTGTGAGTCTATCAGGTCCTGGACTTTTTTTTGTTGGGAGGCTTCTAATTACTGTTTCAGTCTCACTACTTGATTTTGGTCTGTTCAGGGTTTCTATTTCTTCCTGATTCAAAGCTGGGGATTTGTATGGCTCCAATAATTTATCTATTTCCTCTAGATTGTCTAGTTTGCTCACATAGAGGTATTCATAATAGTCTCAGATGATCTTCTGAATTTCAATTGTATCAGTTGTAATGTCTCCATTTTAATTTCTGATTGAGCTAATTTGAGTCTTCTCTGTTTCTTAATAAATCTAGCTAGTGGTCTATCAATTTTGTTTCTCTTTTCAAAGAACCAACTTTTTGTTTCATTGATCCTTTGTATTTTTTTTAATTTCAACTTCATTTAGTTCTGCTCTGATCTTCATTTTTTTCTTTTCTTCAGCTATCTTTCAGTTTTTTGTGTGTGTTTTTCTAGTTCCTTGAGATGTGATGTTAGGTTGTCAATATGCAATCTTTTAGTCTTATTAATGTAGGCCTTAAGTGCTATAAGTTTTCCTCTGAGCACAACTTTGGCTGTGTCCCAGATGTTTTGGTAACTTGTTTCATTGCCATTCATTTTGAGGAATTTTTAAATTTCCATCTTTATTTCATTGTTGATCCAGGGATCATTCAGGAGCAGATTGTTTAATTTCTATGTTTTTGCTTGGTTTTACACGTTCTTCTTGGGGTCAATTTCTAGTTTTATTCCTCAGTGGTCTGAGAATATGCTTGGTACAATTTTGATTTTTTTTTTTTTTTTTTGAGACTTGGTTTGTAGCCTATTATATGGTCTATCTTGTAGAATGTTACATGTGCTGATGTGAAAAATGTATATTCTATAGTTTTGAGATGGAATGTTCTGTACATATCTGTTAGTTCCATTTGCTCTAGAGTCTAGTTTAACTCCAATGTTTCTTTCTTTCTTGATGATCTGTCTATTGCTGTCAGTGGAGTCTTGAAATCTTCCACTATTGTTATATTGCTACCTATCCTTTTTTTTTTTTTAATTCTAGTAGAATGTTTTATAAAGCTAGGAGCTTGTATATGTTAGGCACATATATATGTAAAATTGTTATGTTTTCTCATTGGATTGATCCCTTATCGCTGCATAATAACCATCATTGTCTTTTTTTTTTTTTTTTAACTGATGTAAGGTACTATTCCATTCATCATACTGGCTGTTATCTGGTTTGCTTGTTTATTTACTTATTTTCTCTATTGTGTTGGTGTTTTATAACGTCTGTGAACTTTATTATTTCCAGTATTTTTCTACTGGTATATTTCAACTTTTTGTCTCAGTGTTTAGAACTCCTTTGAGTATTTCTTGTAAAGCCAGTCTAGTGGTGACAAATTCCCTCAGCATTTGCTTATCTGTGGAGGGCTTCATTTCTCCTTCATTTATAAAATGTAGTTTTGTGGAATACAAAATCTTTGGTTGACTGTTATTCTGTTTGAAGAGATTGAAGATAGGGCTCCAATTCCTCTGGCTTGTAGGGTTTCTTCTAAGAAGTCTGCTGTTATCTGATAGATTTAACTTTGTAAGTTATTGGATGTTTTTTTCTCACTGCGCTTAAAATTCATTCCTTCACATTAACTTTGCGTAGCTGCATGATTATATGCCTTAGGGATGACCTTTTTGCAATGAATCTTCTGGAGGTTATTTAGGCTTATTGTATCTAGATGTTCAAATCTCTGGCAAAATCTGGGAAGTTTTCCTCTACTATTCCCCCAAGTGAATTTTTCAAACCTGTTGCTTTCTCTTCTTCCTCAGGAACACCTATGATTCTTAGGTGTGGATGTTTTACATAATCCCACAGTTCTTGGAGACTGTTCTACTCTCTTGATAGTTTTTTCTTTATTGTTGTCTAATTGAGTTACTCAAAAGCTTTCCTTGAGTTCTGAGATCTTTCCTTCTTCTTGTGCTAGTCTACTGTTAAAATTTTTCACTGCATTTTGTTATTCCCTAAATGATTCTTTCATTTCTAGAATTTCAGTTTGTTTTTTGTTTTTTAAAAGTGTCTGTCTCTTTGGAGAATTTTTCATTCATGTCCTGAATAGTTTTTTAAAAATTTCTTTATGTAGGTTTCCATTTTTCTCCTGAAGTTCATTGACAAATTTTATAATCAGCCTTTTGAATTATATCTAGAATTTCAAAATTTTCATTTTGGTTAGGGTTCATTAATGAAGAGTTGGTGTCGTCTTTTGGAGGTGTGGAAGAACTCTGTTTTCCCATGTTGACAGAATTATTTTTTTGGTTCCTTCTCATTTGAGTAGACTATTTCTTCTTATTTGAGGTTGTCAGAGAGGTGATGTAGGCACTATAGGGTTCCTTTGGTTATATACAGCCTTTTTGTGGTGAGTTTTTCAATTGCTAGTTTGGCAGTCCTGTGCTGAGTATCTGCACTGGCTCACTCATTCATCCTGAATGTCAGGAGTGGCTTAGAAAGTGAAGCTAGCTGGTGTTTGGGATCAGGCCTTCCCCAAAGCTGAGGTAGTGTATCTGATGTGGTTTGTGGTACTATTGACCTCAGGCTAAGAGGTGATGATTGTGGGAGAAAGTCAGCTGTGATGATGGTTGTAGGGTTTCTCGTTGACCAGTGTTGCTTCAAGGAAGTGCCCAGCCAGCCTGCACCTAGAGCAGGACTCTGGGGATTTCCCAAGTTCTCCTACTGTTTTGAGCTTTTGAAGCAAGTGCAGGTGAAAGGAGCCGAAGCACCCCACAACTGTGTGCTCTTAGCAACTCCAGGGGGGAATCAGGAGGAAGTCCAGTCTAATGAAGAATCACTGTGCTGCAGGGCAGGCACAGAAGTGTTTATAGGGAAGTGAAACGTTGCTATGACAACATGTTCTACCAGGCTCCCATCTTGGCCTCAGTCAATCTGCCATTGGAATGTCAGATTGCAGCAGCCTCTTGGCCTCTGGTATTCTCAGGCAAGCAGCTCAGCCTGTTGTCTTGCTTTCTAACCAACAGAGTTTCAAGTATTCAATTCAGACATCACTAAGTTTAGACATTAAGGAAGTTAGGGAACCTGCTAAAACCCAAGGCTGGTAACTAGATGCTTCTGATTGTTCAAATATGAGGTCATTTCCAAGTTCCAGAACCTATGCTGACAGGAATTTCTCAAACAGAATATTCCCCAGAAGAGGAATCCTCCCAAATGCCACTTGCATATGAAACCATAGCAGATAATAGAAAAAGAAGCTCCTCTCAGTAAGTGAAACTGGGAGCCATGAGATTGGTTGGACAAGAAACTCACTCCTTTGCCATGACAAAAGTCTCTGTTTTTCCATCCAAGGGGATAGAATATATGCTACAGGTTGGAAGCCTCTACATGTTGTTTAGCCTTCCTCTCTTTTCCATATGGGAACTGTTGTTACACTTTTGTTGGATGGGCTTATCAGTAAGTTAAAGTGTTAAATCTGCATTTGGACTAACCTGGGGAAATGTACATCATTTGGAGACCTTGAACTTGGAACTGGATGCAGTAACTAGATGGAACATTGAGTTGCTTCAACTTGTGGCATAGATAAGTGCACTTTCAATTTTGCATGTGTCAAATTCATGAATTTTTGAAATTGTATATATTGGAGGAAAAAATATAAATGCTATGAGGCTAAGAGTTAGAATGTAGTCAGCATCTCTTATTTTTACCTGCCCAGCACTCATTGTCACTTTTGTTGATAATGAAATCACTTTCTTGGGGAACTGTAGTAGAATTAGTTAGCTTTTACCAAAGAACATTTGTCTAGATTATGACCTCTATAAAGAATAGCAGTTTAACATCATAAACAAGTACAATGTAGTTTGTAAACATGAACTATGCCTGAAACAACTGAAAAATGTATAAGAAGAAAATACTCTAGTGGGACAGGAGTTTCTGAGGCTTCTTGAGGTACTCTGATTTTACTATACCTCTATACTGGTGATCTCAAAGATTAGTAAATTACTTATATAAACAATTTATGAACCTGATATTTTGTTTGTAAACTAACACTGGGATGATTACACATCCTTTACAGGTATCTATTCCAGATGCTTCAGGTGGAGACAGCCCACAGTTTTCCAGTCTCAGAAATGAGTTAATGAGTTGAATTAGTCACTTAAAGTACTCCATAATCCAAAGGCTCCAGAGATTGGGTTTACCCCAAGCTATGCCAAGTTGGATCCTCCCAGCCACTTTTCTGCCACAGCAATCAGAAAACACATTCATTGACATGCAGGGATGTTAAGCTGAAGTACATCTGCAATCTTCTTTGCTGTGTGGAGAAAGCCTATCCAACAAAGAAGAAAGAGGCCAAGAAATCACAGCATGTTTGGAAACTCTGCTTCTAGATATATGGATAAACTCAGTTATATAGGCTAACAAAAAATTCCATTTTTTATCCAGTATTTATTTAATACTTTATTATTTTGCTTTGATTTTTTTTTTTTTTTGCTTAAATTACTTTGAGTTCTTGCAACCATAAGAATCTTTAATAATAAATGACAATTCCTCACAAAAGAATTTTAAAAACTTGTGCTATGATAATGTGGGATGAAGTGTACATCCTGCCAGTGTGTTAGACACCATTATGAATGGGTTTTTCTTTTTCAGCCTTCATGATTTTTTTTTTCACTAAAAAGGTTTGGAAGACTTTGTTGAAATCAGCAAGACAAACAGCTTGAGTAGATAGATATTCGTTAAAGTAGAAATAAATTCTTGAAGTTTAGCTGTTTCATGAGGTAAAAAGAATAAGTCTTTGAAGAAATCATCACAGTATGGAGATTTGTTTTTGAAATGTTCATTGAGGACCTATTAGGTATCAAACATTGTGGTACATTTATCCTATGGAAATAGATTTGTGAAAAAAAATGTAGTCTGTATACTCAAAGAGACAATAGTCTAGAATATTAATAATAAGCTCTGTGTCAGCCAGGTATTAAAATAGAGTGGTGTCCGTGAGTATTCAACTGCAGAGAACAGAATTCACACTAGGTGGTTTAAGCAGAAGAGAATATGGACAATAGATCTTATAATTACCAGATATTAATACATAGTGAATGTACTAGTCAATGTTCAGTTGAAGGGAAAAAAAGTGTTTTAAGCAGACAATGACTTTTTCAGGGTCTTAAATGGCTTTTAGAATCTGTGAGAGGACTGAAGAAACACACTCTGGATTCAATTTTTGTATAATCTTCTGTGATCATGCTAAACTGGGAAGGAGCAATACCAGAATCATGGCAATGGGAAGGAATCTGCCACAATCATGTCAAGCTGTGATCAGGAAGGAACTGCAGTGAGGAAGAAGCTGCCTTGCTTCTGTAGCCAGAGCTCAGCCATGCAGTGCCTGCTGCCTTCTGTGCCAGAAAAATGGATGCCAGGTCAGGTGCGCTGCCTCACGTCTATAATCCCAGCACTTTGGGAGGTTGCGGTGAGAGGATTGCTGGAGCCCACAGGTTCGAGACCAGCCTGGGCAACTTAGCAAGACCTCATCTCTACACTAAATCAAAAAAAGAAATTAGCGGGCGTGGTGTCACGTGCCTATCGTTCCAGTTACTTGGAAGGCTGAGGTGGAAGAATCGCCTGAGCCCAGCAGGTCGAGCATGCCCCAGCAAGTCGAGCATGCCACTGCACTCCAGCCTGGGCGACAGAGTGAGACTCCAACTCAGAAAAACAATGAAAAAAGAAAAAAAGAGAAATTGATGCCTCATGCCCTGCCACTCAACCCCCATGAACCACGCAGGGCCCTGCACCGTGCTAAGGTTGCCACTAAAAACCAAATACTCTACAGGTAGCAGAAACAGAAATAGGAAGCCTTGACTCTGTCTCATTTCTGCCTTTCTAAGGAGTTGTATCTGACCAGCTGTACCCAAATCACATCCAGAACCCTAGCAGCAAAGGTAGGATTATATTAAAAATATAATTTTAGTTTTTCAGCCTCTGCAGTATAGGAAGTCCCACAGGAAAGAGGTTGGACTAGATGCTGAGTGCAAATCCACACATCTATGACAAACAGCACCACTACTGTGATTTCTAAGTTGGGAGGACAAAATCCTAGTTTTAAAAAAACATGTTTCAGAAAGTTTCTTTGGTATTTAGAAGATATTTGCATGTTTGCTTTGGGCTATATTGATGCTTCTAAAAGCCAGAGTGATAGTTTTCTGTTCCAGCACAGATTTTTAAGTTTAATATAGAGGGCTTTGCAGTCCTTAGTATGTTATTGTTTAAATGATATAATAACTACTCAAACTAATGCAAGACTTAAATGGCCAAATATAGTTGCTGACTTGATACTCTTTTTTAATTTTTACTTCAGCCAATTTATTAAAATAGATAACATTCCATTGTGAAACAGTATCAAGAGCAATTATAAGCAACTTGCCAATAGCATTATGTTTACATAAAATCATTAAAAAGTGAAATGAAAATCTATTCTCAAATTTTCTGCCATTGTTGTCATAAATACTATGACACAAACACAACTTTCTCAGAAATATGTTTTTTTGACAATGGCATCACTATATCAATAGCAGTAGATTTTTTTTCCCTCCAAATTAAAACACATTAAAGGACACTATTGTTTTACAGAATAGAATTACTTTGCATAGACACTTTGGTAGCTGACAATTGGATATTATTAATGCAAAAACACAGTAAACTTCATTCCAAACTGAGTTTTCTGGACTGGCTTTATTTTTAATTTTTAATTTTTTTTTTTTTTGAGTTGGAGTCTCACTCTGTCGCCCAGACTGGAGTGCAGTGGCCGCTCCAGCCACCGCAGCCTCGACCTGCTGGGCTCCAGCGATCCTTCCGCCTCAGCCTTCCGAATTACAGACACGCACTACCATGCCCGGCTGATTTTTTTATTTTATCGTAGAGGTGAGGTCTCGCCAAGTTGCCCAGGCGTGTCTTGAACCTGCAAGCTCAGGCAATCCACTCACCTCAGCCTCCCAAAGCGCTGGGATTACAGGCTGAGCCACCGAGCCCAGCTTAATTTTTAAATTTTTTTTGTAGAGACAAGGTCTTGTTATGTTGCCCAGACTGGTCTTGAGCTCCTGGCCTCAAGCAATTCTCCCATCTTGGCCTCCCAAAGTACTGGGATTACAGGTGTAAGCCACCACATCCAGCCTTTTTTTTTTTTTTTTT